>SJYX01021716.1:258649-297905 GCA_006410675.1 Oreotragus oreotragus
GCAATTTGATCTCTGGTTCCTCTGCCTTTTCTAAGTCCAGCTTGAACATCTGGAATTTCGCAGTTCATGTACTGTTGAAGCCTGGCTTGGAGAATTTTGAGCATTACTTTGCTAGCATGTGAGATGAGTGCAATTGTGTGGTAGTTTGAGCATTCTTTGGCATTGCCTTTCTTTGGGATTGGAATGAAAACTGACCTTTTCCAGTCCTATGAGCACTTCTGAGTTTTCCAAATTTGCTGGCATATTGAGTGCAGCACTTTCACAGCATCATCTTTTAGGATTTGAAATAGCTCAACTGGAATTCCATCACCTCCACTAGCTTTGTTCAAAGTGATGCTTCCTAAGGCCTACTTGACTTCACATTCCAGGATGTCTGACTCTAGGTGAGTGATAATACTAACGTGATTATCTGGGTCTTGAAGATCTTTTTTGTACAGTTCTTCTGTGTATTCTTGCCACCTTTTCTTAATATCTTTTGTTAGTTCCATACCATTTCTGTCCTTTACTGAGCCCATCTTTGCATGAAATGTTCCCTTGGTATCTCTAATTGTCTTCAAGAGATCTCTAGTCTTTCCCATGCTATTGTTTTCCTCTATTTCTTTGCATTGATCACTGAGGAAGGCTTTCTTATCTCTCCTTGCTATTCTTTGGAACTCTGCATTCAAATGGGTATATCTTTCCTTTTCTCCTTTGCCTTTCACTTCTCTTCTTTTCTCAGCTATTTGTAAGGTCTCCTCAGACAACCATTTTGCCTTTTTTCATTTCTTTTTCTTGCAGATGGTCTTGATCACTGCCTCCTGTATAATTTCACAAACCTCCATCCATAGGTCTTCAGGCACTCTATCAGATCTAATCCCTTGAATCTTTGTCACTTCCACTGTATAATCGTAAGGGATTTGATTAAGGTCATACCTGAACGGTCTAGTGGTTTCCCCTACTTTCTTCAGTTTAAGTCTGAATTTGGCAATGAGGAGTTCATGATCTGAGCCACAGTCAGCCCCCATTATTTGCTAACTGTATAGAGCTTCTCCTTCATTGGCGGCAAAGAATATAATCAATCTGATTTCAGTCTTGACCATCTTGTGATGTTCAGGTGTCAACACTCCCCAACAATCAGGTTGGGGACCCCAAAAGATGGCTAGACAGAAATATGGGTTGCTGTCTATTTGTGGCTAGGGTCCTGCTGACTACTATTGCCCACTCTCAGGGTAAATTTCTGTCTTTCTTTCAGTTATCTTTGGGAGCGAGTCTGGATCTGTGTCTTTCCAGGTGGTACTAGAGGTAAAGAACCACCTGCCAGTGTAGGAGATATTAGAGACTCGGTTTTGATCCCTGAGTTGGGAAGATGCCATGGATTAGGAAGTGGGAACCCACTCCAGTATTCTTGTCTGAAGAATCCATGGACAGAGGAGTTTGGTGAGCTACAGTCCATAGGGTCGCAAAGAGTCAGACATGACTGAAGTGACTTAGCACTGTATCTTGAGGGAGTAGTATCTTTTGTACCCTTTTATGGGAACCCCTTTTGTATTCATGGAATTGTTCAGTACTGCCAGGGATATTTACTTGTTGTCCTGGCTTATCTTGTTGACTTTTACTTTTAAAAAGAAATTTTAAAAGTAGCCCTTTGATCAAAAGTTGGCCAGATTGGAAGCTGACATTCAGAACTGGATAGGGACTTATTTTAGGCCATCTCCCTTAAGCTAAAATGAAACTGTGTATCCAGAAGGGAAAAAAAGGAAAGAAAAAAAAAAAAATCCTGATGTCATTGTAGGATTTAATCATTCCAAAGAAACACTCTTTAAATCTAGAATATGGAAATGTTTTGATTTCTATCTCAGTTAAAGAAGCTAATTGAGGATACTGTGGCTTGATATCATTCAGGTTGCACCCCAATGTTTTCAGTTGTACTTGCCTTACAAAACAAATCTTTAGAAAAGCAGAAAAATGGCTGTAAAAAAAATTCAAAGCCCATCTATTATTTGTACCAATTTCCAAAACTTGAGGTGTTAAAAAGTAGGCTAGTGTTTTTTCAAGTTTCTTAGCGTGTGTATCTGGGTATGTATCTGGGAGGTGTGTAGATGAATTCATTTGTGCTGTGCATCTACAGTTTTTACAGTCCAAGTTGAGGCTGAGTTGAAAAGAATACTCAAAGGAAACTGACTAAAGTTTGATCAAGGAAACAATTGTTGCCACTTCTCCCATTGGGTCATGTTGAGGTTCCAGAACCATCAGTACAAAGCATCAGGCATCCACCAGTCAGGGAGTTGGGGAGAAGTCATCTTGCTCATCTTGTTGCCACTTTGAATATCCTCCACTCTGACAACATGACCCTCTGGATCGCAGGCTCTTGGTTGCTCCTTGTCACACTCAGCTCTCTGGAATGTTCCTCAGGACAGGAAATCTCAGTAGCTATTGACTCACACCCTGAAGACAACTGGAAGTCCTTTCTGGACTATTGCCATGAAGCAGGCCTGAGTCCTAAAGGCCTGCCCCCAGCAGGGGAGTTTCTCTCTATTAATTTATGGGCAAAACACCTTTGTCTCATCTGTTTTATCCAAGCCTCCATGTTTGTTTGTTTGTTTTTTTTCATCAAGTTCTCCCCTGCTCAAAATGAGCTTAAGGTTTTAAAGATATAATTCAGGAAATTTTTCATGCTACTTTTGTTTCTACTCATTCTTGTATTTCCCTGAGGCAGTGAAACACAGTGTCTTTCTTGATTTGACTAGGGAAAATTCAGAGAGAGAAAACCAGGAATAAATTTCTTAGAATATCTTCCAGCCACATATACCAGTTGGTCTGGGACAGATAAGCCTAGGTTTGAAAATTGATCCTTGGACATGATAGCTTATAAAAGGACTCCATTTTTTGACCTTAATATTTTACTTCAGTTCAGTTCAGTTCGGTCGCTCAGTTGTGTCCGACTCTTTGTGACCCCATGAATTGCAGCATGCCAGGCCTCCCTGTCCATCACCAACTCCCGGAGTTCACTCAAACTCACGTCCATCGAGTTGGTGATGCCATCCATCCATCTCATCTTCTGTCATTCACTTTTCCTCCTGTACTTAAGTGAATGTAAAGGGAAATACACTGATCTGGATTGAAAGACATTTATACTGGTTTTTCCTTGCCCAGTATCATCTGACTGCCAGTTCCTTATCTGTGATGTAAGTTAGATAGATACCTTTTCCAGCAATCATATTTTTAACTTACAGAAATGTGTAGTGATTTGTGATAGTTATTATCCAAGTAGCACATAAATTACAAGGTGAATTGAAGCAGAAAAAAATCCTGCTAACTGATTTTCATCCATTTAGAGAAGAGTTTGTGTGTGTGTTAGTCACTTAATCATGTCTGACTCTTTGCAACCCCATGGACTATAGCCCGTGACGCTCCTTTGTCCATGGAATTCTCCAGGCAAGAATATTGGAATGGGTTGCCATTCCCTTCTCCAGGAGATCTTCCTGAACCAGGGATTGAACCTGGGTCTCCTGCATTGCAGGGAGATTCTTTATATTTGAACCACCAGGGAAGCCTCAGAGAACAGTTTCCTTGATGCTTAATAATATCACACCACATGGTCATTTCAGTCATTTTAGGAAAAGTCCTTCAGATCAGTTACCAGTGTCAAGATTACCCTGTTCTGATTGAATTTTTGGCTTTTATTAGAGTACAGGTATTTTCTTTTCTGACATAAATGGGACATCACCTTGCCTCTGGAAAAAGTAATGGACATGTGCTCCCATTGCTTCTCTCCCTTTTCTTCTGGAATCATTTCTCAGGATGATAATAATTTTCCTCCTTTTCAAAAATTGGATTTTTTTTTTTAAAGAAGATAGAGCTACAATGTCTGTTAATATAATTATTCACTTTTCCTTTTACCAAGTGGCCTGGCTAGTGGCTGGGGAAAATTTATAATCAATATGGTTTCCATTTAAAATGAAATACATTGGTGCTCACTTATAGATAAAAAGAGGCACAGAAAGGTCTTCAGCACACCTCTGCAAATGCATGTTTGTAGCTCTGTTATCAGTCATCTTCAGATGTTTCCTTTACCCCAGTTCCTCCCCCCATCACTCTGTGGCACAACAAGAACAGTCTAAGAGGTCTTCTTTTGTATTTTCTTCCCCTTTCTCTCACTTGGCACTTGGTACTGTTTTCCCGAACCTGTTTATAATGGAGAAGATTAATGTCTTTCATGGTGTCTTCTTCCTGTCTCCTCCCTGAGTTGCCTGTGAACATGGGCGTCTGTTGGGATTTGTCATAAGCCGGTGGATGTCAGAGTGCCCTGCGGACTTCTCTCCCATCCCCTTCCCTTGCGGCTCCCTCACCAAGGTACCACATGTGTGCTTTGTGGAGCATGTCTTATTCAAGGTCAGATGTTTTTGGCTGCATGTCAGGACACATCCTGATTCTGTTTATAGGTGAGGAAGGATGAAGTCTAGTCCCTGGAGAGGCTGGGGAGCATAGAGTTCATCATCATAGTCATGTGTCAGACCAAAGCAGACAAGAAAGAAGCTGGCTTCCTCTGGAGATCGATGTCACAATCAGACTTGTTGTTTCCTGATTTTGGAAGACACTGAAACTGGGACAACTCTATATTGTGTTTATTTCCTTCTATTGAGTTACAATTGTCTCCTGCAAAAAACAACGAGGCAGAATGTATTCCTAGGCACATATTCTTTTCTCTGTGTACTTCTAAAGTGGAAATGAGCACTTTGTCTCAAATGTTATTCTGTGTTCTCACTGCTTCCCTCTAAACATCTCCTAATGACTTTTGTTTAATCAGGACCCTATTTCTCTGGGGTTCTGAGTATACACCTAACATGGGTTTGTGGTCAGGAGAACCAAAGAAGGGGAAACACATTAAAACACACACACACAAAAATGTTTTATTAGAGACCTACATGAGAAATGCTGGGCTGGAACAAGCACAAGCTGGAATTCAGATTGCCGGGAGAGACATCAATAACCTTAGATACGCAGATGACACCACCCTTATGGCAGAAAGTGAAGAGGAACTAAAAAGCCTCCTGATGAAAGTGAAAGAGGAGAGTGAAAATGTTGGCTTAAAGCTCAACAATCAGAAAACTAAGATCATGGCATCTGGTCCCATCACTCCATGGCAAATAGACGGGGAAACAGTATCAGACTTTATCTTTTGGGGCTCCAAAATCACTGCAGATGATGATTGCAGCCATGAAATTAAAAGACGCTTACTCGTTGGAAGGAAAGTTATGATAGATAGATATCATAGATAACTATGATAGATATCATAACAATCTATCATAGATAGTTATGATAGATAAATAAGCATATTAAAAAGCAGAGACATTACTTTGCCAACAAAGGTACGTCTAGTCAAGGCTATGGTTTTTCCAGTGGTCATGTATGGATGTGAGAGTTGGACTGTGAAGAAAGCTGAGCACCAAAGAATTGATGCTTTTGAATTGTGGTGTTGGTAAAGACTCTTGAGAGTTCCTTGGACTACAAGGAGATCCAACCAGTCCATTCTAAAGGAGATCAGTCCTGGGTGTTCTTTGGAAGGACTGATGCTAAAGCTGAAACTCCAATACTTTGGTCACCTCGTGAGAAGAGTTGACTCATTGGAAAAGACTCTGGTGCTGGGAGGGATTGGGGGCAGGAGGAGCAGGGGACGACAGAGGATGAGATGGCTGGATGGCATCACCAACTTGATGGACATGAATTTGAGTGAACTCTGGGAGTTGGTGATGGACAGGGAGGCCTGGCGTGCTGCGATTCATGGGGTCGCAAAGAGTCAGACATGACTGAGTGACTGAACTGAACTGAACTGAACACTTTCTTTATAAATATGGAAAAATTAGATGTGTTCAGTGTTATCCTATATGAGAATTGGCTTTTCTTAAATATAATAATAGTAAAATGGCTTTAATGTGGCAGGAAAATAAATATATGGCTGTCCATGTCAGGTTTCAATCCCTCATGTTTTAGTTTATCATCTAATTAGAGAATATTGCACAAATACCTTCCCTCTGTCAGTCATTGTGTTTGATGCTGGAGAGAGTTAGGGCTGCCAAGATGTATAGATCAGATCAGTAGGCTTAATTTTCTGTTTCACAGTTCTTCACTGTGAAACACAGAAGATTCTTTTAAAGCTTCTTAAAAATTAATATAATAAATGGCCATTGGAAAAAATAATAATTGAGAATTTTATGAAGTGAAAAGTCCTTCCTCCCCCTTTACCTTACAGGCCTTATTGATAAGTTGCAGAGTATTCCTTTGTTATAACTTATTTTCTCTCTATACTTATAATATTCCAGAATTTTTTAAACAATTAGAACCACATTATACAAACTCTGGGCTCCCCTGGTGGCACTAGTGGTAAAGAACCTGCCTGCCCTTGCAGGAGATGTAAGAGATGCTGGTTTGATCCCTGGGTTGGGAAGATCCCCTGGAGGAGGAAATGGCAACCCATTCCAGTATTCTTGCCTGGAGAGTCCCATGGATAGAGGAGACAGGCAGACTAGTCTGTAGGGCTGCAAAGAGCTGGACATGACTGAAGCGGCTTAGCATGCATGCAGGCAAATTTTACTAGAAAAATTTGCATTACCAATATTTTGTGAGTGTGCTAGCATGTTGTGATTCTCTTTATTATCTTTAGGGCTGGTGCAACATGCTGTTGCATGGATGGGCTGAGCTTTATTGAGCCTGTCCCCTGTTAAAGACCACTTAGGTTGCTTTAGACCTGTTGCTATTGTTCTTTTACTTCTTTTGTTTCTTCAGTTTAGAAATAATACCACAGAAAACTTCCTTGCATATTTATCTTTATAACATTCCTAAAATGGTGAAATTGCTGAGTAATATGCGTGTTTTAAAGTTTAACAGATACTGCCCTCCAAAAATTTGTGTTGATAATGAGGATTCTTACTTTTCTCTAGGCTTACCAATATGATTTTATATTTGTCAACCAATATGTATTTTTAAAATCTTTGTCACCTAGATATACAAATAATATTTGCATTTCTTTATGAGTGGGGTTAAGCATATTTCCACGTATTATTAGCCATTTGTGGTCTGCAATGCAATTAGCTTGTCATGTCTTTAAACCTACATTTCTAGTGGATAGTTGTCTTTCTCCTTAATTTCAAGCTTTCCTGTAATATGTAGTAATCATTACTGTGCTTAGTTGCTCAGTCATGTCCCATTCTTTGTTACCCCATGGACTGTAGCCCGTCAGGCTCCTCTGTCCATGGAATTCTCCAGGCGAGAATTCTGGAGTGGGTTGCCATTCCCTCTTCCAAGGGATCTTCCCAACCCAGGAATTGAACCCAGGGCTCCCGCATTGTGGGCAGATTCTTTACTGTCTGAGTCACCAGGGAAGCCCGTATTTAATAATAGTTTTTTTCTGAATTCGATCCCTGGGTTGGGAAGATCCCCTCGAGAAGGGAGATCTTTGCCAGTATTCTGGCCTAGAGAATTCCATGGACTGTATAGTACATGGGGTTGCAAAGAGTTGGACATGACTGAGCGACTTTCACTTTTCAAATATTTAAGTATATTATAAAGTTCACATATGTACATATAAAGTGAAAATTTGTAGAAGAACATATACTAAATCTGCATGTCATTTGTACCATCCTGTACTCCAACTCCTAGTACTTTTCCTTGAAAGTTTCAACTATTTTGAAATATAATTGTAAGAAATAATCCTTTACCCATTCCATAATTTATCCACTTTAATAATACCCACTAGCTCTAGCTATGAAAGACTAAGAATTTAACTTATTTTTGTGCCCTTTTCCTTCTCACATCTTCTTTTCACTTGCTCATTTAAAAAAATATGTCCAGTTATTTTATTACTTAATCAAGTAATTCAACATTTTATTAGCTTTTATTAACTTATTAAGTTTAATTTCTTAATTTATTTATTTTAGATTCTATCCTTTACTTTCCACTATGTGGGAAGAAGACATTAACACCCATATGCTTTCATAATCTAGTGACATTTAATTTTATTCTTTCAAAGTCCTGTTTAATACCTGAGTTCTGCTTTCTCTTAGATTGGCCCTAAAAACTGAAAGCCAATATATATAATTAGTAATTTTTTGAAATTATAATACAAATAGTCAAGGCTAAACCAATTAAATATATAGATTAATATAAATATATAATATATAAGTTAAATATACATTATATAAATTTTATAAATATATATATTTATTTTCCTAATTATATATATTGTATATAATATATAAATTTATTTTTATTTAAAATATATATTTAAATTAAATATATATATACATTAAATATATAGATTAATATTATAGATTTGGGACTATAATATTGTGTTTTTTAACCTGTGCTAGACAAAAGAATTTGTGATCTCCAACTTCAGAAAGATTCCTTTTTTCCTCATGTTATCAGCAAGACCTTTAAGTACAGCTTGTTTTCTTTTCTTGTAGAGTTTCTAATTGCCTTTCTTTTGTTCTGATTAAATAATAGTTCCTGATTACGTTTTTTTGTTACAGGTAATAAATACATAATCTTGTTGAAGGCATTAGTCAAAGAGCCATATATCCTGTCCCAATTTGGATAGGTTTGGTTTTTTTTTCCTACCAACTTCTCCACTGTCTTTCTGAGACTTATCTGTGGAGTATTCGTATATTCATGTTTCTACCCTCTCTGGGTTCCTCTTTTTGGTAAATTACTTAATTAAATTATTACTTCTTTTACTGTATCTTCAATTTATGTGAATAGATTTAAACAAAGTAATCCCTTATGTGTCATCTGTGTCTTTGATTATGATTATGTTCTTTATAATTTTACTTGCATGTATTTTTATTCTCTAATAGCCTCTGAAACAAGATAAATGTTGAAAAGGCCACCTTTAGTAGTTCTCTGTGATACTCTGTGTTCTAAGCTAACACTTGCCATGTTCTTTTCGGTGTTATTCCTGATCTGTTGCCTTTGATTTAAAATTTACTATCATTATTTATTACTAGATTTTTTTCATGGAGGCAACCCCGATATTTATTAGAAATTATTCATAACTTTGGGTTAAGTCTTAATCCCTTTCAGCTGTATCAATTAGGATTCTGTCAAAATGCATATTGGAGAAGGAATTGGCAACCCACTCCAGTGTTCTTGCCTGGAGAATCCCAGGGACAGAGGAGCCTGATGGGCTGCCGTCTATGGGGTCGCACAGAGTCAGACACGACTGAAGCGACTTAGCAGCAGCAAGATGCATATGGTGTGCTGAAAATAGAATGAGAATGCAGTTCTTTAGTGAAGCTGTTCAGATTTTCTCTTTAGTCTGCTTGAGAAAGTTATAATTTTCAAGGGACTTATCCATTTCATCTGTTATACAGTTTATTTCCACAAAGGAGTTCACAATATTCTTTTATTTCCTTTTGGTTTATGGAGAGTCTGTAGTGGAATATTCTTTTCCATTTCCAATAATGTACACATGTGCTTTTTTTTTCCTTTTTCCTTGATCGGTCTTGCTAGATGTTTATTAGTTAATATCTTTGAAGAACCAACTTTTGGTCTTATCAGTTTTCTCTGTTATTTCTACTTTGCAAATGTCTTTTCTCATCTTAACTATTTCCTTTTTTATACTGATTATGTGGTCTTTACCTAGCTTCTTAATGTAGGAACATAGATCATTAATGAAAAACCTTTCTTATTTTCTAATATAAGCATTTGCAAGCCATAATCCCTCTAAGCTTTGGCTGCATCACATAAATTTTTATATATTGCATTTCCACTAATATTCAGTTTCAAATATTTTCTAATTTGTTTTGTGGTTTCTTCTTTGGCCCTGTCTCTTATACACATCTAGATGTGTATAAGAGACAGGAATTTGAGTGAACTCTGGGAGTTGGTGATGGACAGGGAGGCCTGACGTGCTGCGATTCATGAGGTCACAAAGAGTCAGACACAACTGAGCAACTGAACTGAACTGAACTGAATACTTAGAAGCCTGATGGGCTGCCGTCTATGGGGTCGCACAGAGTCAGACACGACTGAAGCGACTTAGCAGCAGCAAGATGCATATGGTGTGCTGAAAATAGAATGAGAATGCAGTTCTTTAGTGAAGCTGTTCAGATTTTCTCTTTAGTCTGCTTGAGAAAGTTATAATTTTCAAGGGACTTATCCATTTCATCTGTTATCCAGTTTATTTCCACAAAGGAGTTCACAATATTCTTTTATTTCCTTTTGGTTTATGGAGAGTCTGTAGTGGAATATTCTTTTCCATTTCCAATAATGTACACATGTGCTTTTTTTTTCCTTTTTCCTTGATCGGTCTTGCTAGATGTTTATTAGTTAATATCTTTGAAGAACCAACTTTTGGTCTTATCAGTTTTCTCTGTTATTTCTACTTTGCAAATGTCTTTTCTCATCTTAACTATTTCCTTTTTTATACTGATTATGTGGTCTTTACCTAGCTTCTTAATGTAGGAACATAGATCATTAATGAAAAACCTTTCTTATTTTCTAATATAAGCATTTGCAAGCCATAATCCCTCTAAGCTTTGGCTGCATCACATAAATTTTTATATATTGCATTTCCACTAATATTCAGTTTCAAATATTTTCTAATTTGTTTTGTGGTTTCTTCTTTGGCCTATGGAAATGTGAAATGCTTATGTGTTATTTAATATTCAAATATTTGGACATTCAGTAGGAATCTTATTGATATAGTTTTTAATTTATTTGAACTGTGATTAGTGGACATATACAGCAAGATTTCAATTATTTGAAATTTATTGAACATAATATTTGTATGAAACAACATAATTTTTATTTTGGTAAATGTTACAATAGCACTTGAAAAGAGTAGTATTCTGCCCCACTGGAGCACTATCTGATAAATGTCAATAGATCGAGGAGATTGGCCATATTTTTTAACACTGTATTCTTAATTTTTGTCAACTTGTTCTATCAATTACCATGTGAGTATAAAATATCCAAATATAATTGTGCCTTTACCTAATTATCTTTTCAGTGGTGTTTGTTTTTGCTTCTGTTATTAGATGCATGAACATTTAAGATTATTAAGTGAAGTGAAGTCGCTCAGTTGTGTCCGACTCTGTGACCCCATGGACTGTAGCCTGCCAGGCTCCTCTGTCCATGGGATTCTCCAGGCAAGAACACTAGAGTGGGTTGCCACTTCCTTCTCCAGGGGATCTTCCCAACCCAGGGATCGAACCTGGGTCTCCCACATTGTAAGCAGATGTTTTTACCTCTCAGCCACCAGGGGAGTCCCTCACAGCTCAGTTAAGATGATTAGGTTTTCTGAATTAACTGACTCCGTTATCATTATTAAATTTCTTCTTAATTCATGGCAATCCTGCTTATCTGGAAGTTCTCTGCTTTGTCCATGACCATACTGCTTGTCTGGATATTTGCACCAACTATATTAGCACCATCATTCTTATGCTTTTTGTTTGTATGGGATAACTTTTTCATCTTGTAATTTTCAACCTATCTTTGCTATATGTGCAAAATTAAGTTCTTGAAAGCCTCTTGATGAAAGTGAAAGAGGAGAGTGAAAAAGTTGGCTTAAAGCTCAACATTCAGAAAACGAAGATCATGGCATCTAGTTCCATCACTTCATGGCAAATAGATGGGGAAACAGTGGAAACAGTGTCAGACTTTACTTTTTGGGGCTCCAAAATCACTGCAGATGGTGACTGCAGCCATGAAATTAAAAGATGCTTACTCCTTGGAAGAAAAGTTATGAGCAACCTAGATAGCATATTCAAAAGCAGAGACATTACTTTGCCGACTAAGGTCCATCTAGTCAAGGCTATGGTTTTNGGGCTCCAAAATCACTGCAGATGGTGACTGCAGCCATGAAATTAAAAGATGCTTACTCCTTGGAAGAAAATTTATGACTAACCTAGATAGCATATTCAAAAGCAGAGACATTACTTTGCCAACTAAGGTCTGTCTAGTCAAGGCTATGGTTTTTCCAGTAGTCACATATGGATGTGAGTTGGACTGTGAAGAAGGCTGAGTGCCAAAGAATTGATGCTTTTGAACTGTGATGTTGGAGAAGACTCTTCAGAGTCCCTTGGACTGCAAGGAGATCCAACCAGTCCTTTATGAAGGAGATCAGCCCTGGGATTTTTTTGGAAGGAATGATGCTGAAGCTGAAACTCCAGTACTTTGGCCACCTCATGCGAAGAGTTGACTCATTGGAAAAGACTTTGATGCTGGGAGGGATTGGGGGCAGGAGGAGAAGGGGACGACAGAGGATGAGATGGCTGAATGGCATCACTGACTCTATGGACGTGAGTCTGAGTGAACTCCGGGAGTTGGTGATGGACAGGGAGGCCCAGCGTGCTGTGATTCATGGAGTCGCAAAGAGTTGAACATGACTGAGCAACTGAACTGAACTGACTGATGGCTTTAATGACCTGGTTTTTGACCTTGTGTGATTGGTCTTGATATTGGTTCTGGACTATGGTTAGTTGTAATCCAGTTTATCCCCCAACTTTAAAAAGAGCCAGTCTTCTACTGCCCTGCTCACCTTGTTCTGGGCTAATGTTTAGCTAAGTCAGTCCCATCTCTGAGCTCCATAATCAACAGCTGGAGAGAAAGGACGCACAAGAGATGAGATCCTATGGATGGTTAGGGAAGGTTCAGAACTAGAGTCCAGTATACTGATTCACCATCCAGTGCTCTTGCCTTCCACATGGACTGTCAGTCCAGCATTTGAGAGCTACTCATAAGAGGAAACCAGACAGAGCTATTGCCAGGACATCAGCATGTTGAGAGGAGATTGAAAGTGCTGTGTCTTTTGTGTGCAGGCATGGGATCGTGATCTGGACATATTAAAAGTGAGAAATAGGAACTTCTCTGGTGTCTCAGTGGTTAAGAATCTGCCTGCCAATGCAGGGCACATGGGTTCGATCCCTGGTCTGGGAACTAAGATCTCACATATTGTGAGGCAACTAAGCTTGTGTGCTACAACTACTGAAGCTTGTGTGTCCTAGAGCCGTTGCTCCACAACAAGAGTAGCCCCTGCTCCCTGCAACTAAACCCTGCACGCAGCAAGGAAGAGCCCGTGAATGGCAGCGAAGACCCATTTGTCCTGCTGGAACTGTGTAATTATTAAGAAGATGGACGATAGTTTTGAATCAGAAGATTTAAATGACTGCACTTTTCCATACATGTGACAGTGGGGAAAGAGGAGTGGCAGGAGGAAGACTGGAGGTGTGAGCCGGGAGTTCAGAGACAAGACACAAGTAGCCAGTTTGGGAAGCGAGCCAGGTTACCGAAGCCCACTGCAACTCTATTCTGAGATGGCACTTTTGCCAGACCCTGCAACAGCAGCCTCTCACTTCAGGAGTGAAGAGCTGTCGCGGGTTCCTGCACCCTCAACAGACCTCTCCACTACCTACGACATTCCCCTTTCATAGGGTCTCTTTCCTCTGGAACCAGAGAATGGCATCTGAGAAGTTCCACACCTAGGACCTCCCTGTTTTTAATGACCCTGGTCCCACAGAAGATATGCAAAAGATAAAGATTTCCTTTTATTTTCACAGTTGTCAGGTTTCTCAAAGGACAATATCCAAGGATAAGTTTGTGTGAGAGAAGGTTGACTCCCTTGCTCACAACTGCAATTACTGTTACAAAAAATGTAAGCAGTATTTAGACAAGCAGCAGCATTTTGCGTGACACTCCAACTTGTGTTGCTTATTGTTTCTACTTTTGCACTGGCTTTCCCAACTGT
Source organism: Oreotragus oreotragus (assembly GCA_006410675.1). Taxonomy (NCBI): domain Eukaryota; kingdom Metazoa; phylum Chordata; class Mammalia; order Artiodactyla; family Bovidae; genus Oreotragus; species Oreotragus oreotragus. The sequence continues at coordinate 272,373 of SJYX01021716.1, forward strand.
ATTGTAGGACCCATGGAGAGGTATCTTCGTTACCTCCTCCATATACCTCCATCACTGTATATGGTGATCTGAAATATATGCTTAATAGAGATCTGTTCCTGATAATAAAATGCAAGTTTATAATTTTTGTTTATTTTGAAAGATCAATTTTGTCTTAATGGGAGTTACTGATTTATTCCTCAATCTTTGCTGCAGTTGCTCATGTAATCCGTTAAGCCTTTTAGGTAAATCCTCAGTTATTAATAGAAATATGATTTAAATCTGGATTACTATGCAGCAATTAGATTTGGCAGTTTGTTGATAAAATTAGAAAGACACACAACTAGAAGAAACTCAAGCTTTGACACTCAAGCAGGTGCTTGTGCAGAGTATATAACTGTTTATTTAAAATACTACTAGTTACTAAAGTTATGATTATTTATATATTATATATGATTAATTTGGTATGAATATGACTCAAGGAGCCCAGCCTGGCGCCCTGTGATGATCTAGAGAGGTGGGATGTGGGGAGGGGAGGGAGGCTCAAGAGGCTGGGCTATATGTATAGTTGTATAGCTGATTTGCACTGTTGTACAGCAGAAACCAACACAACATAGTAAAGCAATTTTCCCCCAATTGAAAATAAATTTTAAAAAATAAAAATATGATACAACTATGTTTTAAATATCTTTTTAAAACTACGTTTAGTGCTTTGACATTCTATATATAGTGTCCTAGGGCTGTCTTAACAAAGTACTGCAGGATGACTTAAACAACAGAAAGTTATTGTCTTGCAGTTCTGGAAGCTAGAAATCTGAGCTCAAGGTTTGGCAGGGTTGATGCCTTCTAAGGGCTGTGGGAGAATCTATTCTAGGCCTCTCGCCTGGCAGCTGGTGGTTTGCTGACAATCCTTGGTATTCCTTGGCTTGCAGAAGTGCCAATCTCTGCCTTCATCCTCACAAGGCATTCTCCTGTGTGTGTGTCTATATCCAAATTCCCTCTTTTGATGAGAACAGTGCTCGTATTGGATTAGTCACTGGTCCCACTGCAGGATGACCTCACCATAACTAAGTATATCTCCAGTGACTCATCTCCAAATAAGGTCATCATATTCAGAGGTATCTGGAGTTAGGGGACACAGTTCCACCCACTACACATTCTTCAGTCAGTTCAGTTCAGTCGCTCAGTCACGTCCAACTCTTCAACATGCCATGGACTGCAGCACGCCAGGCTTCCCTGTCCTTCACTATCCCTAGGAGTTTGCTCAAACTCACGTCCATTGTGTCAATGATACCATTCAGCCATCTCATTCTCTGTTATCCCCTTCTCCTCCTGCCTTCAATCTTTCCTATCATCAGGGTCTTTTCCAATGAGTCAGTTCTTCGCATCAGGTGGCAAAAGTATTGTGGTTTCAGCTTCAGCATCAGTCCTTCAGTGAATATTCAGGGCTGATTTTCTTAAGGATTGACACATTCTTACATTAAGAAATTTTTCTTTATGTCTAGGGACTTACCTGGTGGTCCAGTGGTTAAGACTCCACACTCCCATTGCAGGGGTCCTGGGTTCAATTCCTCCTCAGGAAACTAGATCCCACATGATGTAACTAAGAGTTCTCATGCCACAGCTAAGACCTGGTGCAGCCAAAGAAATATAAAAGCAAATGTAAAAAGAAAATTTTTTTATGTCTAATTAAATGATTGATTTGTTCAAATCAGGTCCCATTTCTTTTCTTCCTGGAAAGCAGGCCTGATTCTGCTTCTTAACTATGGCAGAGAAGATGAACTGTCTTTCTACCCCATTTTTAGCTCCCACGTAGGAACAGGAAGAATGATGAATGTAATTGATAAACATTCTTTTATGTCTAATTAAATGATTGATTTGTTCAAATCAGGTCCCATTTCTTTTCTTCCTGGAAAGCAGGCCTGATTCTGCTTCTTAACTATGGCAGAGAAGATGAACTGTCTTTCTACCCCATTTTTAGCTCCCACGTAGGAACAGGAAGAATGATGAATGTAATTGATAAACATTCTTTAGGTCACATTCTTTTGGATGAAGCTATTATGCCTTCAAGGAAGGACCCAGGCCTGAAGCTTCCTCTTTCCCTGCACTTATAGATATCATCCTGAAAACAGACCAGACAAACATCTGCTGTTTCTCCTAGAGGAGGCACTTCTGGCCAGCTTTCCTGCCAGTAGTTCCAGCTCCTCGGCCAGGATGCAGCCAGCCCATTCCCCTCCCTGATGGACGTCTTCATGTCACAGGGTTAGAGAGGGAATCTGAAGCTCCTGGCAGGCACTGCAGCTCCTGAGTGCTTACCAGTCACTGTATGGGGGATGAGGGGAGGGGATGGTTTTTATCAGGGTCTATTCTGCCAATAATGACCCCTAGCCCTGGTAAGTGTGCTTCAGACTGGGCTTTCTCTCAGTGATTGGTGAGATCTCATACTTAAGGCTTAAGAGTCAAATGGGCAGATTGAGGGGAGAAAACATAGGATGCCCCCATGTAACCTTAAATATGAGCACTGTGTGCAGCCTCATGGTTTTCTTCTGCTTTGAAATTTCTTGGGCACTGGATCAAACATTAAGAAAGCTGGTATGCTGTTTCACTGTGGCTCTTGTTTTTCTTGAATGTGCCTCTGATACAAGCAACTCAGTGATGTTAAGTCTGTTGGCATGTTCCCCTCTTCTTCCCCCATACTTGACTGCTGGAAACAAGTGGAATCATTCTCCACCCAGAATAGCACTATGAGGGTGGGACAGATTGAGAGAGTAGCATTAACATATATACACTACCATGTGTAAAATAGCTAGCTGGTGGGAGGCTGCTGGATAGCACAGGNACCTCCTCCATATACCTCCATCACTGTATATGGTGATCTGAAATATATGCTTAATAGAGATCTGTTCCTGATAATAAAATGCAAGTTTATAATTTTTGTTTATTTTGAAAGATCAATTTTGTCTTAATGGGAGTTACTGATTTATTCCTCAATCTTTGCTGCAGTTGCTCATGTAATCCGTTAAGCCTTTTAGGTAAATCCTCAGTTATTAATAGAAATATGATTTAAATCTGGATTACTATGCAGCAATTAGATTTGGCAGTTTGTTGATAAAATTAGAAAGACACACAACTAGAAGAAACTCAAGCTTTGACACTCAAGCAGGTGCTTGTGCAGAGTATATAACTGTTTATTTAAAATACTACTAGTTACTAAAGTTATGATTATTTATATATTATATATGATTAATTTGGTATGAATATGACTCAAGGAGCCCAGCCTGGCGCCCTGTGATGATCTAGAGAGGTGGGATGTGGGGAGGGGAGGGAGGCTCAAGAGGCTGGGATATATGTATAGTTGTATAGCTGATTTGCACTGTTGTACAGCAGAAACCAACACAACATAGTAAAGCAATTTTCCCCCAATTGAAAATAAATTTTAAAAAATAAAATTATGATACAACTATGTTTTAAATATCTTTTTAAAACTACGTTTAGTGCTTTGACATTCTATATATAGTGTCCTAGGGCTGTCTTAACAAAGTACTGCAGGATGACTTAAACAACAGAAAGTTATTGTCTTGCAGTTCTGGAAGCTAGAAATCTGAGCTCAAGGTTTGGCAGGGTTGATGCCTTCTAAGGGCTGTGGGAGAATCTATTCTAGGCCTCTCGCCTGGCAGCTGGTGGTTTGCTGACAATCCTTGGTATTCCTTGGCTTGCAGAAGTGCCAATCTCTGCCTTCATCCTCACAAGGCATTCTCCTGTGTGTGTGTCTATATCCAAATTCCCTCTTTTGATGAGAACAGTGCTCGTATTGGATTAGTCACTGGTCCCACTGCAGGATGACCTCACCATAACTAAGTATATCTCCAGTGACTCATCTCCAAATAAGGTCATCATATTCAGAGGTATCTGGAGTTAGGGGACACAGTTCCGCCCACTACACATTCTTCAGTCAGTTCAGTTCAGTCGCTCAGTCACGTCCAACTCTTCAAGATGCCATGGACTGCAGCACGCCAGGCTTCCCTGTCCTTCACTATCTCTAGGAGTTTGCTCAAACTCATGTCCATTGTGTCAATGATACCATTCAACCATCTCATCCTCTGTTATCCCCTTCTCCTCCTGCCTTCAATCTTTCCCATCATCAGGGTCTTTTCCAATGAGTCAGTTCTTCGCATCAGGTGGCCAAAGTATTGTGGTTTCAGCTTCAGCATCAGTCCTTCAGTGAATATTCAGGGCTGATTTCCTTAAGGATTGACACATTCTTACATTAAGAAATTTTTCTTTATGTCTAGGGACTTACCTGGTGGTCCAGTGGTTAAGACTCCACACTCCCATTGCAGGGGTCCTGGGTTCAATTCCTCCTCAGGAAACTAGATCCCACATGATGTAACTAAGAGTTCTCATGCCACAGCTAAGACCTGGTGCAGCCAAAGAAATATAAAAGCAAATGTAAAAAGAAATTTTTTTAATGTCTAATTAAATGATTGATTTGTTCAAATCAGGTCCCATTTCATTTCTTCCTGGAAAGCAGGCCTGATTCTGCTTCTTAACTATGGCAGAGAAGATGAACTGTCTTTCTACCCCATTTTTAGCTCCCACGTAGGAACAGGAAGAATGATGAATGTAATTGATAAACATTCTTTAGGTCACATGCTTTTGGATGAAGCTATTATGCCTTCAAGGCAGGACCCAGGCCTGCAGCTTCCTCTTTCCCTGCACTTATAGATATCATCCTGAAAACAGACCAGACAAGCATCTGCTCTTTCTCCTAGAGGAGGCACTTCTGGCCAGCTTTCCCGCCAGTAGTTCCAGCTCCTCGGCCAGGATGCAGCCAGCCCATTCCCCTCCCTGATGGACGTCTTCATGTCACAGGGTTAGAGAGGGAATCTGAAGCTCCTGGCAGGCACTGCAGCTCCTGAGTGCTTACCAGTCACTGTATGGGGGATGAGGGGAGGGGATGGTTTTTATCAGGGCCTATTCTGCCAATAATGACCCCTAGCCCTGGTAAGTGTGCTTCAGACTGGGCTTTCTCTCAGTGATTGGTGAGATCTCACACTTAAGGCTTAGAAGTCAAATGGGCAGATTGAGGGGAGAAAACATAGGATGCCCCCATGTAACCTTAAATATGAGCACTGTGTGCAGCCTCATGGTTTTCTTCTGCTTTCAAATTTCTTGGGCACTGGATCAAACATTAAGAAAGCTGGTATGTTGTTTCACTATGGCTCTTGTTTTTCTTGAATGTGCCTCTGATACAAGCAACTCAGTGATGTTAAGTCTGTTGGCATGTTCCCCTCTTCTTCCCCCATACTTTACTGCTGGAAACAAGTGGAATCATTCTCCACCCAGAATAGCACTATGAGGGTGGGACAGATTGAGAGAGAAGCATTAACATATATACACTACCATGTGTAAAATAGCTAGCTGGTGGGAGGCTGCTGGATAGCACAGGGAGCTCAGCTTGCTTCTCTGTATTGACCTTGAGGGGTGGAATCACGAAATGGGGGTGGGAGGGAGACTCAAGAGGGAGGGGACATATGTATACTTACAGCTGATTCATGTTGTACAGCAGAAACCAATACAAATTTAAAGCAATTATCCTTCAATCAAAAATAAACTCAAAAAACATGTATTTCAATAAAAAGACAAAAAAGAAAAAGAGCTGGACTGTAAAGAAGGCAGAATGCCAAATAATTGACGCCTTTGAGCTGTGGTGCTGGAGAAGACTCCTGAGAATCCCTTGGACAGCAAGGAGATCAAACCAGTCAAACCAGGGAAATCAGCCCTGAATATTCCTTGGAAGGACTGATGTTGAAGCTAAAGCTCCAGCATTTTGGTCATCTGATACAAACAGCCAACTCATGAGAAAAGACCCTGATGCCAGGAAAGATTGAAGGCAGAAGGAGAAGAGGGCGCCAGGGGATGAGATGGCTGGATGGCATCATGAATGCAATGGACGTGAACTTGGGCAAACTTTGGGAGATGGTGAGGGACAGGGAGGCCTGGCATGCTGCAGTCCATGAGGTCACAGAGTCGGACACGGAAGGGTGACTGAACAAAACAACAACAGCTCTCCAGTGTTCAGCCGAAGTCTCCTGCCACTTCCTCACTGGACCCGTTGCTTCCTGTTCTTTTCAGCAAGACTTTCCAATCCCTGACCGCCATTCCTAGCTTTTGATAACTGTCTCTGCTCTTAGATTTGTGATTCCAAAGGGCACTTTCCATGATTCACTGATTATAGATTCCCATTTAACTCTCTGCTCTGAACACTCTGTCTGATGCTCTGGACAGTTTGGGAAAGCCTTTAACTTAGAGAAACTCAGCTGTCAGGCCAGCCCCCCTTTTCTGTAAGCCAGGGCAAAGGGATGTGGGGCCTCTGCTGTAGACCTCTATACTGAGGCTTTTGACACCAGGAAAAAACAGGTGATAGAGAAGCTACGTCTGCACTGTATAGAATGACAGTATTCAGTTTCCAGCATTCATGGTTCAGCTTGTAGAGGGGCAAGTGGACCCACCAACACTTTCACTCACAAATGGCCATCAACCAAAGCCTTTTCCACACCACTGTTACTCCCATATTCTGAGAGATGACATCAACTTTTTCAACACTTTCCCATAGTGTTATACCTAAAAAACAGGTGATAGAGAAGCTACGTCTGCACTGTATAGAATGACAGTATTCAGTTTCCAGCATTCATGGTTCAGCTTGTAGAGGGGCAAGTGGACCCACCAACACTTGCACTCACAAATGGCCATCAACCAAAGCCTTTTCCACACCACTGTTACTCCCATATTCTGAGAGATGACATCAACTTTTTCAACACTTTCCCATAGTGTTATACCGATACAATCCCAGTTTGATTCCTGGGTTGAGAAGATCCCCTGGAGAAGGGATAGGGTACCCACTCCAGTATTTGTGAACTTCCCTGGTGGCTCAGATGGTAAAGAATCTGCCTGCAATGCAGGAGACCTGGGTTTGATCCCTGGGTTGGGAAGATCCCCTGGAGGAGGACATGGCAATCCATTCCAATATTTTTACCAGGAGAACCCCCATGGACGGAGGAGTCTGGAGGGCTACAGTCCATGGGGTTGCAAAGAGCTGGACATGAGTAAACAGCTAAGCACAGCACAGCGTACCTGTGCTTACACAGCATACAATATTATTTAGAAACAAACCCATCGAGCCATCTGCTTCCTGGACACTTTCTCCCAGGTGTCCTATAGGCCTTTCAGATGTGTTTTGAACCTGAGCTTATCTTCTCCCAGAAAATCCAGGCAGCAGTTACCTTTCCTCTTGTGTGATCCCATCACAGTGATGAATATAACCAGCTCTTCAGTGATCTGAGGCAGACCTGGGCAGCATCCTCAGCTCTTACCCCCTTTACACCCCCTTCATCATGCATATTCATTCCTTCTCATCTCTTTCCTGGATTACACGTTCCTCTCTGGCTTTTCTCCCTCTGCTTCCATACTTACACTGCAGTGATTCTTTTAAAATAAACCAACTTGCTCATTACCTGCAAGCAAACAAATAAACATTATTGCTTATTAGGTCCTCTATGATCTAATCTGCTTCTAAGCATGCTTTTCTTGGCTGCTTTCATAGTTCATCACCCTCCACTTGAAAGTTTAATCAGATAAACTTGTTTTCTTTTCCTAGAACCCATCCTGACTTTCCGTATGCTATTCTCTTTACTGGAACAATCTTCTCTCCAACATCCCCTAACTCATACTCTCCCAGTTCTACTCCCACTATAAGACCTTGGGCAACTTTAGTTAACTTAGCTGTGTCTCAGTTTTCTCATTTGTAAAATGAGGATAATAATTATACCTACTTCATGGGTGTCAGAAGAACTAAATGAAGTAAAATGAGTTTAAGACCTTAGGGCTTAGACTGAAGCATGGAAGTACTCAATAAATATTAGTTATTACTGGTACTATTACTACTACTTGTTGGATTCAGCTTATATGTTACTTCATCCAGGACTTCTTGCCTGACCCTGCGAAACTTCAGTAAGTTGACCCTCATAAAAATTGAGTACTTCCAAGAACCAGTCACCCTGCATTGTAATTACTTATTCATTTGCCTGTTTTCTCCTCTACCCACTGCCTGTACACATGCATACATACACACACACAGACTTCCCACCAAGGTAGCCTGTGATCCTTCTATCCCTAGTACAAGCTCAAATTTTTTGGTTGACTGAAAGAATATGGATGAAACATGATTCCAATGTAATATTGGATTACATGATTCCTTATTCCAGTGGAATATTGTCACCTTTCTGCTAATTCTCTACTTCCTGGATGAGCACTGAAGTGCTTGAGCCCTCATGAAGGGTGGATTTGTGGGTGTTTATAATCTCGTTAAGATCAAGATGTACCAATATTATTCATGGAGGAAGGCCTTCCTGGCATGCCCACCCAGCTTAGGTACATCATGACTCTGATTGACCTTGGCAACACTCTAGCAACTAATAAACTGAATTCTGTGTGTCCTACTGGAGAGCAGAATCTCATTAGACAAAATTGTAATATATGGTTTTAGTGTTTGTCTGGGAGATCCAGACTAATTGCAGCAGTCAGCTAACTATCTTTGAAATGATGTGGGTCCCAGCCTGATTGCTGATGATACTCACTTTTAAGTTCAGTGGTATGGCAAATGTGTAATAACTGTATCTCCCAGGGCAAAGGCCCTCATTTGCAGGGTTTACTCATCACTGTGGTGTTAATAGTCCTACCGTAGACGATGTCACCCTGATGTTGCAAAATTCTTGAAAATGCAATAAAAGCTTTGTGCAAGCCTTACAGTGTGGCTCTAGCACACCAGTCTGGATGAGTGTGGTAGAGGAAATGTGAATCCTATTTCCACAAATAAATGTTCATCATGACTGGGAAAAATGTCTGAGAGAAAGTGTGATTTTTGAGACTGGCCTGGCTCAGATGGTCTCTAGGCTTCCCCTGGATATATTTGCCCCTCAGCAAGTAGGGCTCTCAACATGCAATCAAAGTCTGATGCCATCCCTCCCAGGGAAAAGAGTGTGGTAGATAGAATAACGACCAACCCAGGTGCCCATGTCCTACTCTGTGCAGTCTGTGAATATGTAATCTTATGTGGCAAAGGAGAGTTAAGAGTACAGGTAGAATTAAAGCTGCTATTCAAATGACTTTAAAATAGGGAGATTATCCTGGATTATCTAGGGGGCCCAGTGTAATATCAAGGCTTATTAAAAGTAGAAGAGAAAGGCAGAAGAAAGAGAACCTGAGAGAGGGCATCCTAAGCGTGGATTGTCCCAGGGTTCCTTGCTTTGAAGATAGAGGAAGGGTCCAAGAGTGAAGGACCATGGACAGCCTCACGGAAGCTAGCGGAGGCCAGGAAACAGATTTGCTCCTAGTTCCTTCAGGAAGCAACTCAGCCCTGTTTACATCTTGATACGAGCCCAGTGAGACCCCTGTTGGACTTCCAACCTACAGAACAGTAATATCATTAAGCTCATGTTGTTTCAAGCCTCTCTTTTTGTGATCATTTGTTACTCCAGCAATAGGCAATGAATACAAAGGAATATCACTATTAAGCACTACCAAGGACCCCCTGCATCTGCTAAGGACTTGTTTAACTTTGACTCCATATCCTGTGACTTTGCAACCTTAACTATGATTCTGCCCTTTGGTCTCACTTGTACTCCATCTTGCTGGCATTTGAAACCTGGCTTGATAGACAAATTGTCTAACTCTCTGCACCACTGCCCACGTACCAGGTACCAGGCTGGTGACCTTGCATCATGTGCTCATTTATCTAGTGACAATCCCAACACTGTTCCTTCCCTGTCCATTTCCTCAGCCCCTGAAGCCACACACTCAGCACTTAAATCCTAGACAATTATACAAACTCTTCCTCCAACCCATTAGGAAGGTCAGCCCTCCAGAAGAGAAAGAATTAATATCACCTGTGCCTCTTGGCTAAAGTACAGACACCCTGAGTTGGCACTCACAGCTTCCTATAGTTTTGCCCCAATATACTTTGCTGAAGGGATTTCTCAGTATTCCTCTACTGAGTTGTATAGTTCAATCACAATGATACCAAAAGTTGTTTTGTTTTCGCATCCATGCATTCATCTATCCACTTATCATCTAACAAACATTTACTAAGTATTCTTCTAACAACTGTCCTGGGCATGGGAAAATGTAAAACCAAAAACAAAAGGGTAAAACTTACAGCCTAATGGAGGATTTTTAAATATACACACAAAAATTCAGTAACTTATGACAATGAATGCTAGGGATATATAGCAGGTTCCCCGGGATATCAGTGGCCAAAATGAGGGGGAGGTGCAGTGAGTAGCCTCATCTATCTTCTCAGTGACTTCCTCCTCCCGTTCAGAAGCAGTTGCACCTCAATGAAAAGGACTTTGAGTGTGTGAGCTGGAAACCTGATTTTGGCCCCAGTTCTGTAATTAATTTCTTGATGAATTAAGTTGAACTGCCAAGTATTTATTCATGAGGAAAAAAAATGGGGTAAAGAATATTTATAGAACTGTGAGTAGTAACAGTGAGAATTAAGAATGCTTTTTCATCTGAATAATGTAAATAAGATTCCAAGATGATATGGGGAGGGTGGTGGGAGGGGGGTTCAGGGTTGGGAACTCATGTACACCTGTGGTGGATTCATGTCAATGTATGGCAAAACCAATACAGTATTGTAAAGTAAAAAAAAAAAATAAAAAGATTCCAGTTTACTTATGAAAGGAATCAGAACATGCCACCCCAAAATATGACTCTTTGGCCTAGGGATTATTTTTTGCTGAAAGCAATTAAGAAGCAGCAAACACAGAATGCTTTTCCCTCCATCTGCTCAAATTTTCCTTTGTGACAGTGTTTCCCCTTCCCTCACTGACCAGGTGTTGACTTAAAAAATAGTCACAACCAAGAAGTTGAGAGTTCTATTTCATTCGGTGGGAATGTTTAGAACTTCAAGCCCAGGAGACAACATCTTAAGTAACCCTGAAAAAACTGCTCTGAGGAGGCAAAGGGAGGAGCCAGGTTATATAGAAGTTTTGCAACAAAGGGTAGGTAATCTGAACATCAAAAGATTGTTAATTAAAGAAAACCAGATATCCCAAGTTAAGGAACTTAACCTTTTCTGTCTATGGGAAGATGTAAGAATCTGGGCTCACTGAAATTGTTCCTTTCATGTGCATCTCAGCTATCCTGGAACAGTATCAGTGTTGTTTCACATCCTGAGCTCCCTTGGGGTTCACCATGGGGAGTGACTGCAGTCCCGATGGCTGCTAGATGGCAGGTATTCATTCCCTTCCTAAGTGCCCTTAGGCTCAAGAACTCACATTGGAGGGCTACAACTGCTGATGACTGGGACATCCTTGTTTACTGATACGGCAGGAAACACTCCATTTCTCACAGGAGAACAAGGCTTATCACTGGAGCCAGAAAATCAGCTCAGAGATGGGTCTGCACAAATATACTTCACTTAAATGGCCCTTATCTTCCATTTGTTCCCCCAATATTTACCTTCCCACAACTTACCGCCCTGAAAACCCAAATCCCCTTTCCTTTGTCTTGTCTACAATCTACTGCCCTTTGTTAAAAATGTTATGCAGCCCCCTGCCCTTTGTTAAAAATGTTATGTAGCCCCCAGGTGTAACTAATTCTTGTGTCTTCACTCTTTTCTATGAGGACCTCCATGTGCATATAAATTTAAATATTAGCATCAAATAAAGTTTGGATGCTTTCTCTCCTGTTCATCTGTTTTTTGACAGTTTAATTCGTGGATCTCAGGCATATAACAGAAGTGAGTAGAGGAAAAGCTCTTTTATTTTTCCTCCTCTACACTTACTATGAGAAACGCTGGACTGGAAGAAACACAAACTGGAATCAAGATTGCCGGGAGAAATATCAATAACCTCCGATATGCTGATGACACCACCCTTGTGGCAGAAAATGAGAGGAGCTAAAAAGCCTCTTGATGAAAGTGAAAGAGGAGAGAGAAAAATTTGGCTTAAAGTTCAACATTCAGAAAACAAAGATCATGGCATCTGGTCCCCTCACCTCATGGGAAATAGATGGGGAAACAGTGGAAACAGTGTCAGACTTTATTTTGGGGGGCTCCAAAATCACTGCAGATGGTGACTGCAGCCATGAAATTAAAAGACGCTTACCCCTTGGAAGAAAAGTTATGACCAAGCTAGATAGCATATTCANNNAGATGGGGAAACAGTGGAAACAGTGTCAGACTTTATTTTGGGGGGCTCCAAAATCACTGCAGATGGTGACTGCAGCCATGAAATTAAAATACACTTACTCCTTGGAAGAAAAGTTATGACCAATCTAGATAGCATATTCAAAAGCAGAGACATTACTTTGCCGACTGAGGTCTGTCTAGTCAAGGCTATGGTTTTTCCAGTGGTCATGTATGGATGTGAGAGTTGGACTGTTAAGAATGCTGAGCGCCGAAGAATTGATCCTTTTGAACTGTGGTGTTGGAGAAGACCTTTAGAGTTCTTTGGACTGCAAGGAGATCCAACCAGTCCATTCTGAAGGAGATCAACCCTCGGATTTCTTTGGAAAAAATGATGCTAAAGCTGAAACTCCAGTACTATGGCCACCTCATGAGAAGAGTTGACTCATTGGAAAAGCCTCTGATGCTGGGAGGGATTGGGGGCAGGAGGAGAAGGGGACGACTGAGGACTGTCTCTTATACACATCTAGATGTGTATAAGAGACAGGATCAAGAAAGGAAAAGGCAAGACACATGCTTCCACCATATATATAGCTCCTGCTAGATACAAGCCCAGTAGTTGACTCATTGGAAAAGCCTCTGATGCTGGGAGGGATTGGGGGCAGGAGGAGAAGGGGACGACTGAGGATGAGATGGCTGGATGGCATCACGGACTCGATGGACATGAATCTGAGTGAACTCTGGGAGATGACTGATGAGCAGGGAGCCTGGCGTGCTGCGATTCATGGGGTTCCAAAGAGTCAGACATGACTGAGCGACTGAATTGAACTGAACTGATGCTATTTAATTTTTAACATGAACATTTTTTAGAAACATAATATTGATGCCAGATGTTGTATCAAGACCTTAATATGGTAATTATTTTACAATGGCTTTCTCTTCATTCTCCAATGTGTGAAGAATCTATGCTTCATATTCATGTAGAACAAAGTACTGAACTATGACAACACAAAGGAATTCTTAATTCAAGACACATGTTTATTTGCAGTGTTGTTATTGCACATCTTTGGATAAATAACCTAATGGAACTGCTTGATTTTACTATGTCTAAATGTACAATTATTCTTTGTTTAAATTATTTATTTATTTCCAGGGTGCCCGGCACAGCATGTGGGATCTTATTTCTCTGACCAGGGCTCAAACCAGTGCCTCCTGCATTAGTGTGTGGAGTTTAAACCACTGGACCACCAGGAAAGTCCCTGTACAATTCTTCTTAACATTCCTAATATATAATAGAATTGTAAATACTAGTATCAAAAACAAGAAAAATAATATAAAATACAACATCAGTTTTCTTACAGGCATTTTGAGTCAGGCCTAATTAATGTTACTAAGAAATAGATATAACAGAGAAGATGCTGCTGTTTAATTTTATAGCACACAGCACAGAAGTTTTGATAGAGTTTCATGTGAAGAATAAAAGATTTATAAGAATAAATACTTATGGGTGAATATTAAGATATAACTTTAATATTGTTTAAATAAAAGTCAAATAATATTCTATTGCTTCCACACACCAAACCATTTTTGACCCTACTTATTATTAGGGTTATACTGTATGATATTAAATACTGACTAGAAAGTAATAAAGGTTTATCAAGAAAAAAAATCATATTTCTTATTTTCATACAATTAAGTAATTTGTTGAAATCTTTATGCACAACTAAAGGTATAAAATCATGAAACAGCAGGAATCTGCAACATGTACTTTAGTCTTTATTAGCAACACCATATGATAAAAATCTGTTATAACATCTAGACTCTCGTGTAAACTAGGGTATTTCTAGAGTCAAATATAGCTACAGCTAGATGTGGAAAGTTGAACTGAATTATAATAGTAACATGTTATGACATAGAACTGTGTTCATTGGAAAGTGTCCTCCATTCTATCTTTTCGAGCAAATGTGAAATCAGGCATCTTTGCAATTGTAGCATAGTGTACACAAGTTCAAATGAGCACCAAAGATTTTTAAAGTGAATATTGACGTATATATAGATAATTATCTTTCCATTTGGTTGAAAACCTAACATATGCTTATTATTCCACAGATAAAATTGTACTTTGGCTAACAAAGAAGTTATGGCATGGTGCAGCATCTAAGCAAAACTTTCATTAAAAGAAACAACACATTTTTTGTTTCAGTGTTTGTTCTCATATTACTGAATTTGTTTAAAATTGCTACCAAATAACCCAACAAGGGAGTTCTAATCCCAATCTTTCAGTTTCTATCATCAATGTCGCCCGTTCCAGTAAGACTTATCAAACATCATCAAGAAGCTAGTGGTACTCTTCTGTGTGTTTGCAAAGCACTTAATCATAATAGTTGATCACACTTCTGTCATGGCAACTACTGAACTCTGCATTGGTTTATCTTTGTGCCTGTTCTATTTCTTATTAGTCATGGACCTCTTAGAGAAAATCTTCCGTCTTTATTTCACCTATTTGGATGCTCAGTTGTTAGGTACATCCATGTTAATGATTGTTAGGCATTCTTGGAAACTTGACCAATTCTCATTGTGGAACACCCCTCCCTCTGTATACCTGATAACTTTCCTTGTTCTAAATATTCCTTTCTCTGTAATATACATGAGTATATATATATATATTCTGATTTTATTTTATTAATGTTGGCATGATGTTTCTTTCTTTATATATTTACTTTCAATCCATCAGGGTTTTTACATTTGAAGTGAGTTTTTTATAGATAACATAATGTTGTATCTTGTTCATTTAGCAAGTTTGACAATTTCTGTCCTAACTGGCATATTTAGATGATTTGCAAATATTTACAAATATGTTGAATTAATCTACATTTATGACTTTTTTCATTAGATCCATTATTTATTTTTCTTCTTTCCCTCTTTTTTTGACTTTTTTTGGTTTTGATAGAGCATTTTATATGATTCTGTTCTATCTCCCTTGTTAGTGTATAATGGATGCTTCCTTTTTTAGTTTATTTTTTTCTCTCCAATGTTTACCCTACAGTTTTCCAAATACATCTACAACTTTTCTAGTTTTACCATAAAACAATATTATACCACTTCAAGGCTAGTGCAGACCTATTATAAAAATCATACCTGGTATCTCCCTTCCAACCCTTGCGGCACTGTTATCACTCATTTCAGCTATCTCTAGGCTCTAAATACCCAATGCCTTGTTACCATTATTACTTTAAACAGTTAACTTTTAGAGCCATAAGGATAATAAGAGATTTTATTTTGCTTCATTTTATTCTTTTTTCTGTGCTCTTCATTTGTAGGTAGATGCTAGATTCTGGCCTGTAGTATTTTACTTCTGAAGAATTACATAGCCACTAATCCCCTGAAGGACAGTTGAACTTGACCAGCTTTTGGTTACTTGGCACTGTGTATAATAACAGTTTTGAAAGAAAAAAAAAATTAAGTAACATACAAGACAAAACTAAACATATAACTTTTCACACTAAAATGTTTTTAATACACGTTTATTCTTAGAATAAACCCACATGTTGGTGATGCTTTACAATATTTGGCTCAAGTTCATTGTTCTAGCCTTAAGCCTCTTCCCTTCTGTCACCATCACCAGATAATTTTGCTATTTTTTTCCATAATACACATTCACAACCCTCATATCTGACCCTTATATATATTCTCTTATCTGCCTGGAAAGTATTCCCTGATTGACCTTTCTACAGATTTTTCTTTCTCTTTCTTCAATTTTTATGTGTTTCTGACATAGATAATCTGCCTTTGACTATCTAAAGTCAGGTCTCTTGTTCTAAACTTATGTAACAACCAAACTTCTCTTTTTTAAAGTATTTATACATATATGTGTATGTGTGTGTGTGTGTGTATTATCATTACCTAATTCAGTCTCTAAATATGCTCTTTTGTTGCTGTGTATTATGATTCTCTGGTTCTATTATAGTATTTCTAGTATTTATCTTAATATGTTAACATTCATTGGTTAGAGTATACTCATGAATATTCTTTGAGTAAATTAATTAATATTTGGTGTGAGGGGCATTGTTATTTCAAGCTAATGATCTGTTTCACTGATAAGGTGAAACTAATAGTCTATTTTTATTTCTATTATCTTTATAGAGATACTGTTCTACTGTTTCAAAACTACAGATGATATTTTTATTTTATTTCCTTCAGTGAAGGTGGCTAGCTCTTTCCTTCATATCATTCTAAGTTTATTCTCACAATTACTAAAATACATTTTACATTTGACAAATAATTTTAGATGTATGTGGGACCATAAAGATGACTAAATTTAGATAGTTTTGGACCTTTCTGTGATTATATTAAATGTCACATTACATTTGTATCTGTTCCCTGACCAAGTGAATACCTGCTGCTAACCTTGGAAATTTTACACACATGCAACTGGACATAACGAATCTGGGTTTGCTCTTGATGTGTTATGCTCACCAAAGTCTCAGTTTTTAGGGAAATTGCTGAATATTATTCTCAGAAGTAAACTAGCCAAGAAAATGTTTTACAAATATACTATTGTTATAGGAAGAGGAGAAGGCACACAAAGATATGTGACAGCGAGGTTTGACACCAGAGAGCATGCAATCAGCGGAAGGGAGAGGAAGCAGTCCAGGGGAGATGAAGATATGCCTGGTTAACAGCTGATATGTTTACACCATCTGCTCTATCAGGCTTCCATTGTCTCTGAAGCACAAGGAAGTAATACAAAGTCATACAAGGTCACTTAGTCCTTTGGCAAAGTCATTTAAGGAAAAATTTAGGTATGTGGTTTTTTTCATTTAGTAGTACAGAAGTGTTAATTTAAGAAACTTTCAGATATGTTTACATTATTTAAGTTACATATTCTCCTAAAGAACTCCAGGCATTTAAAATATTGTATTATTCACATATACAGGGGAATTAGAGGCAGTTTGTACAAATTCACTTACTTGCCATTTCATTATTTATAAGAATTGATGATTTATTGGCCAAATTATTGCTATTATCATTAGTGTATATCATCTTTCTGGATAGGTTATTAGCTACATCCTACAAAGGATGTTTCAAAGTATATAAAATTTTCTTTGTATTTCTATTCTGTTATGCACTATTTTCTTGGATTCCCCCAAAATTTATATTAAAACTCTAACCCCTACTTCTCATCCCATAGTATAAACTTTGAATTTTTTCCTGTTAATGGCAATACTTTTGTTCTACTCCCTCATCACGTGGGAAATTTAGCCTGCTGATTACAGTTGAACACTCAGATCCAATTCATGCTTGTTTCAATCAGTTTCCAAACTTCTAATTGTTGACCCCATTGACTGTAGCCCACCAGACTCCTCTGTCCATAGAATTTTCCAGGCAAGAATACTGGAGTGGATTGCTATTTCCTACTCCAGGGGATCTTCTCAATACAGGGATCATTATACCAACTAATGAAAAGAAAACAATTGCCCATTCTTTTTATGGAAGAACATATCTTTTATAGAGTATTACCAAAAAAGTATACTGAAGGTTGTATTCATGAAAACTCCTAAAATAGTTATTAACTTCAATGCAATGTACAAACAAGTATAATACTTCATGGTCAAGTTAAGGTTATTACAAGAAATCCAGTCTGGTTTAACATTTAAATATTAATAATGAAACACATCATTCACAGAATAAGAAAATGAAAATGTACATGATCATCTCAAAGATGTTGAAAATATATTTGCTAGCAGTCAATATCTATTCATGATGAGGATCAGTTCAGTTCAGTTGCTCAGTCGTGTCTGACTCTTTGTGACCCCATGAATCATAGCACGCCAGGCCTCCCTGTTCATCACCAACTCCCGGAGTTCACTCAGACTCACGTCCATCGAGTCCGTGATGCCATCCAGCCATCTCATCCTCTGTCGTCCCCTTCTCCTCGTGCCCCCAATCCCTCTCAGCATCAGAGTCTTTTCCAATGAGTCAACTCTTCGCATAAGGTAGCCAAAGTACNCTCCCGGAGTTCACTCAGACTCACGTCCATCGAGTCCGTGATGCCATCCAGCCATCTCATCCTCTGTCGTCCCCTTCTCCTCATGCCCCCAATCCCTCTCAGCATCAGAGTCTTTTCCAATGAGTCAACTCTTCGCATGAGGTAGCCAAAGTACTGGAGTTTCAGCTTTAGCACCAGTACTTCCAGTGAACACCCAGGACTGATCTCCTTTAGAATGGACTGGTTGGATCCCCTTGCAGTCCAAGGGACTCTCAAGAGTCTTCTCCAACACCACAGTTCAAACACATCAATTCTTCAGCGCTCAGCTTTCTTCATAGTCCAACTCTCACATCCATACATGACCACAGGAAAAACCATAGCCTTGACTAGACAGACCTTTGTTGGCAAAGTAATGTCTCTGCTTTTCAATATGCTGTCTAGGTTGGTCATAACTTTCCTTCCAAGGAGGAAATGTCTTTTAATTTCATGGCTGCAATCACCATATGCAGTGATTTGGGAGCCCCCTAAAATAAAGTCTGACACTGTTTCCACTGTTTCCCCATCTATTTTCCATGAAGTGATGGGATCAGATGCCATGATCTTAGTTTTCTGAATGTTGAGCTTTAAGCCAACTTTTTCACTCTCCTCTTTCACTTTCATCAAGAGACTTTTTAGTTCCTCTTCACTTTCTGCCATAAGGGTGGTGTGGATAATGATGATGATATTAATGAACTAGGAAAAAGAAGCCTTAGATGGAATGGAATTTGAACTGTATTGTTAGCTGACTGGTTAATTAAACTGTGATAGCAGAAAACCAAAACCATGCTAAGTAAGGACTGTTTGTAGTTAATTATGGGTAAAGTCAATGGACGTTTTACATAGGTTATGTTAAAATAGGAGACACTATGTCAAAAAAAAAAGTAATTTTCTTTTATTTTAACCAAGCCTGTATTATATGTCATAATAACCCTTCTGCACAGTGCCTAATTGGTTAAGAACCCACCTGCAATTCAGAAGACACAAGAGATGAAGTTTCCATCCCTGGGTTGGGAAGATACCCTGGAGGAGGCATGGGAACCCACTCCAGTGTTCTTTCCAGGAAAATCTCAAGAACAGAGGGCCTGGCAGGCTATGGTCCATGAAGTTGTAAACAGTCAGACGCAAGTGAAGTGACTGAGAACAGTATATATTTAATATCACCTCATAACTTTGTATTTTACCCTCTAATGGTGAGGACAATAAGGAAAGAAAACAGCTGTAGAATGAGAATAATAATTATCTTTGTGTTTCTTATTTATTTTTAGTTGAAAGATAATTGGTTCACAATATTTTGTTGGTTTCTGCTATACAACAACATGAATCAGCCATAGATATCATGTGCCCCTCCTTCTTGAACCTCTCAAACCACCCCTCTAGATTGTCACAGAGCACTGGTTTGAGTTCCCTGAGTCATACAGCATAGTCCCACTGGCTATCTATTTTACATGTGATAGTAAATATGTTTCCATGCTATTCTCTCTATTCAGCCCACACTTTCCTCTCCCCAACCCCTGTGTCCACAAGTCTGTTACCTATGTCTGCATCTCCGTTGCTGCCCTGCAAATAGGTTCATCAGTCATCATTCTAGATTCCATATAGATGTGTTAATATACCATATTTGTTTTTCTCTTTTTGATTTACTTTACTCTGTATAATAGTTTCTGGGTTCATCCACCTCATTAGAACTGACTCAAATGCATTCCTTTTTATGGCTGGGAAATAGTCCACCGAATATATATACCACATCTTCTCTTTCTGTCCTTTATCGAGCCCATCTTTGCATGAAGTGTTCCCTTGGTATCTCTAATTTTCTTGAAGAGATCTCTAGTCTTCCCTATTCTGTTTCTTTGCATTGATCGCTGAAGAAGGCTTTCTTATCTCTTCTTGATATTCTTTGGAACTCTGCATTCAGATGCTTGTATCTTTCCTTTTCTCCTTTGCTTTTCACTTCTGTTCTTTTCACAGCTATTTGTAAGGCCTCCCCAGACAGCCATTTTGCTTTTTTGCATTTCTTTTCCATGGGGATGGTCTTCTGTACAATGTTACAAACCTCATTCCATAGTTCATCAGGCACTCTATCTATCAGATCTAGGCCCTTAAATCTATTTCTCACTTCCACTGTATAATCATAAGGGATTTGATTTAAGTCATACCTGAATGGTCTAGCGGTTATCCCTACTTTCTTCAATTTAAGTCTGAATTTGGCAATAAGGAGTTCATGATCTGAGCCACAGTCAGCTCTCGGTCTTGTTTTTGTTGACTGTATAGAGCTTCTCCATCTTTGGCTGCAAAGAATATAATCAGTCTGATTTCGGTGTTGATCATCTGGTGATGTCCATGTGTAGAGTCTTCTCTTGTGAGCTCTATATAGACTAAGGAAGCTTACCATTTGGTTACAAAATGCATACCAAATATTTTTTCCCGATTTTTCCTTCCTCCAAACTTTTAAGTTACTGACCAGTAACGTTTATTGAGGATTTGCTGTAAGTTTGGTTTTATCTTACATATTTTAAAGACACTATCTCCCTTTTTTCTTTCCTTTAAAAAAATATTTATTTGTTTGGCTGCTTCAGGTCTTATTCATGGCACGTGGGAGCTCGTTCCCTGACCAGAGTTTGAGCCCATGCCCCCTGCATTGGGAATGTGACGTCCTAGCCACTGGACCACCACGTGAGTCCCCACATCATCTCTTTTCAATCTTACTACCACTGTTTTTCATCTCTAAATACTACAACACAAAGTTCTGAAAAATAAAGACATTTTCCTATATAGTATAAGGATATTTTCACACCTAACAAAATATTCAATCATTCATCAGTATCATCTAACACCAGAGCACATATCAACATTTCCCCAAATCTCTGAAATGTCTTTTTACAGATACTCTAGAGCAATGATGGCCAATTGAACTTTCTCTGATAAGAATGTGTTTTCCAATACAGTAGCCACTAGTTATTAATACGTTTGGCTGTTGAGTGCTTTAAATGTGTCCAGTGAGGGCTTCCCTGGTGGTCTGGTGGTTAAGAATCTGCCTTGCAAGGCAGGGGACGCTGATTCAGCCCTGGGTCTGGAAAGATCCCACATGCTGCCGGCAACTAAGCCCCTGAGCCTTCGTGTCACAACTGTTGAAGCCCATGTGCCACACAGCAGGCTCTGCAAGAGAAGCCACTGCAAAAAGAAGCCCTCGCACAGCTACAAAGTAGCCCCTGCTCTCTGCAACTAGTGAACGCCCACGCACAGCAACGAAGACCCAGCTCAGCAACGAAGACCCAGCACAGCAACGAAGACCCAGCTCAGCAACGAAGACCCAGCACAGCCAAAAAAAAAAAATGTGTCCAGTGAGACTGAGGAACAGAATTCTTCATGGTATTTTATTTTAGTTCTTTACGTTTTAATAGCTACTTGGAAAATTACAGGCCAATATTCCAGATGAAGTTAAATGTGAAATGTAAACAAACTATTAGCAAACCAGGGACTTTGTGGTTAAGACTCTGCATTTCCACTGCAGGCTGCTTGGGTTTGATCCCTGCCTGGGGAACTAAGATCCCACATGCACTGTGGCACAACCAAAAAAAAAAAAAAATTAGCAAATCAAACTCAACAATACATTAAAAGGATCACACACCATGATCAAGTGGGATTTAGTTTAAGGATGCAAGCAAGTTCAACATCTGCAAATTAATCAATTTGATATACCACATTAATAAAATGATGGGCAAAAATCGTATCAAAAATCACATCAAAATAATCTTCCAATCATGATGAAAAATCAAGAACCTTGTAACCCTGCCCTTGATGGTCTACAGAAAATGCTGACTTTGTTTTTGTAACCGCCCCCCCAACCCAAAACCTTGCTAACTTTGATTAAAACACTGAAACCCGGAATAAAAGATCAATAGACGCAAAAAAAACGTCTGACAAATTTCAACATCCTTTCATGATGGAAAAAAAACCTCTCTCATACTGCTACTTAGAGGAAATGCGCTTAAAGTACCAAAGGCCATATGTGACAAACCCACAGCTAATATATTCAACACTGAAAACTTTTCCTCTAAGATTAGGAGCAAGACAAGGGGGCCCACTCTTACTGCTTTTATTCAATATAGCACTGAAAGCCCTAGCCAGAGCAATTAAGCAGGAAAAAAGAAATAAAAGGCATTCCCCCCTGTAAAAATAGCCACACAGGACTAGCAACTACATGTGAGACAGGGCAGGTTTAGAATCTGACTTCCTCACCCAAATATATCTCAACTGTAGGCACTGTCTCCATTCCTCCCCTCCCACTTGGCCCTCAGCCTTCTGCAGTGTGACAACTGTGCCCCTGCCCCTACAAATGTCACTGAACCCAGGTCTCAGCCATCTCTGCCTCTTCCTAAACTCTGTGATACCTTCATCACACAAAGCTCTCACTAGTTTTATTTCTGGCTTCTCCATCCCAGAGGGCTTCCCCTGTGGCTCAGCTGGTAAAGAATCTGTCTGCAATGAGGGAGACCTGGGTTCGATCGCTGGGTTGGGAAGATCCCCTGGAGATGGGAAAGGCTGCCATTCCAGTATTCTGGCCTGCAGAATTCCATGGACTGTATAGTCCATGGTTGCAAAGAGTCTGACACGACTGAGCGACTTTCACTTCCATCCCAGATGCCCCGTTCCTTGCCCTTTCCAAATCACTGCCAGCATCTGTAAGGCATTTGCTACATGTTCCTGAACTGGCAAATATTCTTAAATTAATAGGATGTATCAGTTTGTATGTCTCTACAGTTTATTTTGCATGTTTATACAAGTGTGTTGTAATTTGCACAGTGAAGCTGTGTACTAGATCTCCATCTGTATCTTTTTCAGTGATACATTGTGGGATTTTTTAATTTTGTTTTGTCTTTTTTTTTTTTTTAAAGCACATAGAAAGCATTTTTTATTAACTTCTTTCCTTCAGCTTCCTCCCCACAAAAAGATGTATTTCTGCTGGGAGAGGGAGTGCGGAGAGGTGGGGGATAGGTTGACATTTGTTCATGTAGATTTAGGCTGTCGGCTCTTAGAGCTACGTTTTTATTTTCAGAGCTCAGTCCATTTCACAGGTCTTCCTTCCTTTCAGAGTCACAAGATTGTCTTTGTGTATCAAAATCCTGCTTCCGATATGTTTCCCCAAACCTGATTAAGTGTGTGTTCCTGACACGGGGCTTCCCTGGTGACTCAGTAAAGAATCTGCCTGCAATGCAGGAGACCTGGTTTTGATCCCAGGTTGGGAAGACCCCCTGGAGAAGGAAACAGCAACCTACTCCAGTATTCTTGCTTGGAGAATTCCATGGATTGAAGAGCCTGACAGGCTAATAGTCCATGGGGTCGAAAAGAGTTGGACACGACTGAGCAACTTTCACTCTTCACTGTTCCTGACATTAGACTCCATTGTATTCATGCATATATCTGCACAGTGTTTATATATCAAATATATATATATACATACCTATTGTGTACATAGTTTGGAAAGTTAGAAGAACCATCTTGCTAATCATTCACTACACCTCATGTTTAACAAGCAGAAATGCGCATGCGTTTGAGAGGAATTTCCAGTATAACAGGACATCTTGTTTGTATTTCAATGTACCAAGTGGCAGATTCTTATTTCATTATTGCTGGCACTTTAGTGGATGGCTCTTAATTTTTTTTCTCTCCCTCTCTTTTTTAGCAAAATCTGATGGAGACTTTTCTCACTCTTGCCACTTGGGTCAGATGTTGCTTTATTTTAAAATGCTGTAGTGTCTGAGTTTCAGCACCACAATTTTAGAGAGCTACTTCATTGCTTTCAGTGTTGGCTTAGTATTCTGTATCATGCAGTTCTTATTTCATCTTTCTGGTCCTCTAGGGACGGACACCTTCATTGCTTCCAACTTTCTGTTTCAGTGTGCATTCTTATCTGGCGCAAAACTCAGTGAATATAAAAACTTGGGACAGTTTCTTTACCACTGAGCTTTCCTGGTGGCTCAGTGGTAAAGAACCCGCCTGCCAATGCAGGAAACATGGGTTCAATCCCTGGTCCCGGAAGATCCCACATGCGGGAAAGCACCTAGGCCTGTGCAGCACAACTACTGAGCCTGTGCTCTAGAGCCTGGGAGTCACAACTGCTAAGCCCATGAGCAGCAGCTTCTGAAACCCAGGTGCCCTAGAGCGTGTGCTCCGAAACGAGAGACGCTACCGCAGTGAGAAGCCTGTGCGCTGCCACAAGAGAGTAGCCCCTGCTCACCGCAACTAGAGAAGAAGCCTCAGAAGCAACAAAAACCCTGCAGAGCCAAAAATAAAATAAAATAAAACTTGGAACAGAATTAGCTAAGTTGTAGTTCTCTCAGTTTAACAGCTCTCAATACAACAGCTAGTTTAAACGAGAGACTGTCTCTGCTGGCAGACAGTTTAGCGATCCTGGGTCCTTTGGTCAATTGCTCCACCATCCTCTAGGGCTGTCTCTTCAAGGACACTTGCCTGTGTCTGGAGACATCTTTGGGGCTTCCCAGGTGGTGCTAGTGTTAAGGAACCTGTCTGCCAGTGCAGGAGATGTAAGAGACACGGGTTTGATCCCTGGATCAGGAGGATCCCCAGGAGGAGGAAATGGCAACCCGCTTCAGTATTCATGCCTGGAGAATCCCATGGACAGAGGCGCCTAGCGGGCTAAGGTCCAAAGGGTCGAAGAGAGTTGGACACAACTGAAGCAACTTAACATGCACACCTGGAATCTTCGGTTGTCACACCTGGCGAATGGGGAAGGGTCGTGTACTACTGGCAGTAGTGGGTGGTGGCCAGGAATCCTGCTCAGTTCTCCACGGTCCACAGAACGTACCCGGGGGACAAAGAACAAT
This sequence comes from Oreotragus oreotragus, assembly GCA_006410675.1. Taxonomy (NCBI): domain Eukaryota; kingdom Metazoa; phylum Chordata; class Mammalia; order Artiodactyla; family Bovidae; genus Oreotragus; species Oreotragus oreotragus. The sequence continues at coordinate 297,412 of SJYX01021716.1, forward strand.
TTGGCTTTGAATATAAATGACGTCACCCGTCCTAGAATAGTCCCCACTCCGTTTTGTCGTGACTGACACGTGGAAGAGACCGGGACAGTTGTCCTGCAGCACACTCCACTCTCAGCTGTTTCCTAATGTTGTTTAGCTTGTTCCTCTATGCTTCCTATTTCCTGTAAACTGGATGTTGGGTGGAGAGATTTGATCAGAGTCAAGTTTAATGTTTTGACAAGGGGTGTCCTGGGAGAAGCTATAAACTTCCTTTGGTAGCGAATCAGGAGGCCCAGGAGGCTGGAGGATCCCTCTCCTGTGAGCCTCACTGCAGCTAATGCTGGTGACAGTCTGGCCTCTGTGATGAAGTGTGCACCCACACACCTAGTGAAGCCTCTGAAACCCTGTGCATTTCTCTCGCTCCACCATCTTCTCACCTGAGGCTTTTTAAAATTAATAATTTTTTCTTTTGCCTGTGCTGGGTCTTCACTGCTTGTGTGTGTGTGTGTGTGTGT
>SJYX01021718.1:0-35697 GCA_006410675.1 Oreotragus oreotragus
TCATATACAGATGTGAGAGGTGGACCATAAAGAAGGTTGAGTGCCAAAGAACTGATAATTTCAAACTGTGGTGTTGGAGAAAACTCTTGAGAGTCCCTTGGACTGCAAGGAGATCCAACCAGTCCATTCTGAAGATCAGTCCTGGGATTTCTTTGGAAGGAATGATGCTAAAGCTGAAACTCCAGTACTTTGGCCACCTCATGAGAAGAGTTGACTCATTGGAAAAAACTCTGATGCTGGGAGGGATTGGGGGCAGGAGGAGAAGGGGACGACCGAGGATGAGATGGCTGGATGGCATCACGGACTCGATGGACGTGAGTCTGGGTGAACTCCAGGAGTGGGTGATGGACAGGGAGGCCTGCCGTGGGGTCACAAAGAGTCGGACATGACTGAGCAACTGAACTGAACTGAACTGAACATTTTCAATGATGAAAAACTGAAAGCATTTCCTCTAAGATCAGGAACAAGACAAGGTGTCTACTTTCACCACTATTATTCAACATAGTTCTGAAAGTCCTAGCTACAGCAATCAGAGAAGAAAAAGAAATAAAAGGAAACCAAATCAGAAAAGAAGTAAAGCTCTCACTGTTTGCAGATGACATGATACTATACACAGAAAACCCTAAAGATAGTATCAGGAAATTACTAGAGCTAATCAGTGACTTTATCAAAGTTGTAGGATTCAAAATCAATACACAATACAATTGCATTTCTATATGCTAACAATGAAAAATCAGAAAGAGAAATTAAGGAATCAATCCCATTCACCATTGCAGCAAAAAGAATAAAATATCTAGTAATAAACTTACCTAAGGAGACAAAAAGAAGTGTACACAGAAAATTATAAGACACTGATGAAAGAAATCAAAGACAATATAAACAAACAGATGGAGAGATATTCCATGTTCCTGGGCAGGAAGAATCAATATTGTGAAAATGACTGTACTACCAAATGCAATCTACAGATTCAATGTGATCCTTATCCAATTACCAATAGCATTTTTCACCGAACTAGAACAAAAAAATTCACAATTCATATGCAAACACAGAAGACTCTGAATAGCTAAAGCGTTCTTGAGAAAGAAGAATGGAGCTGGAGGAATCAAGCTTCCAGACTTCAGATTACACTACAAAGCTACAGTCATCAAGACAGTATGGCACTGGCACAAAAACAGAGATATAGACCAATGGAACAAGATAGAAAGCCCATAAATAAACGCATGTAACTATGGGTACCTTATTTTTTACAAAGGAGGCACGAATATACAATGGGGCAAAGACAGCCTCTTCAATTAATGGTGCTGGGAAAACCGAACAGCTACATGTAGAAGAATGAAATTAGAACACTTCCTAACACCATACACAGAGATAAATTCAAAATGGATTAAAGACCTAAATGTAAGACCAGAAACTATAAAAGTCTTAGAGGAAAACATAGGCAAAACACTTGATGACATAAATCAAAGCAAAATACATGACCCACCTCCTAGAGTAATGGAAATAAAAACAAAAGTGAACAAGTGGGACCTGATTAAACTTGACAGCTTAAAAGCTTTTAACTTAAAAACTTTTGCACAGCAAATATCATAATCAAGGTGAAAAGACAACTTTCAGAATGGGAGAAAATAATAGCAAATGAAACAACTGACAAAAGATTAATTTCCAAAATATACAAGCAGCTCATACAACTCAATACCAGAAAAACAAACAACCCAATCAAAAAGTGGGAAAAGACCTAAACAGACATTTCTCCAAAGAAGACATACAGATGGCTAACAAACACATGAAAAGATGCTCAACATTGCTCATTATTAGAGAAATGCAAATCAAAGCCACAATGAGATATCACCTCACACCAGTCAGAATGGCCATCATCAAAACGTCTACAAAAAATAAATGCTGGAGAAGGTGTGGAGAGAAGGGAAAGTTCTTGCACTGTTGGTGGGAATGTAAATTGATATAGCCACTACGGAAGACAGTATGGAGATTCCTTAAAAACTAGGAATAAAACCACCATTTGACCCTGAGGAACCAAAATTGAAAAAGACACATGTATCCCGTTGTTCATTGCGGCACTATTTTCAATAGCTAGACCATGGAAGCAACCTAGGTGAGCATCGACAGATGAATGGATAAAGAAGTTGTGGTACATATACACAATGGAATACTACTCAGCCATAAAACGGAACGCATTTGAGCCAGTCCTAATGAGGTGGATGAATCCAGACCCTATTATACAGAGTGAAGTAAGTCAGAAAGAGAAAGATAAATATTGCCTTCTAACGCACACATACGGAATCTAGAGAAATGGTACTGAAGAATTTACTTGCAGGGCAGCAATGGAGAAACAGACATAGAAAAGAGACTTATGGACCTGGGGAGAGGGGAGGAGAGGGTGAGATGTATGGAAAGAGTAACATGGAAACTTACATTACCATGTGTGAAATAGACAGCCAACAGGAATTTGCTGTATGTCAGGAAATTCAAACAGGGGCTCTGGGTCAAACTAGAGGGGTTGGGATGGGGAGGGAGATGGGAGGGAGGTTCAAAAGGGAGGGGGTATGTATATACCTATGGCTGATTCATGTTGAGGTTTGACAGATAACAACAAAATTCTGTAAAGCAATTATCCTTCAATTAAAAAATAAATTTTTTAAAAATTAAAAAAAATCTGTAAAGCAATTATCCTTCCAAAAGTAAGTGTTAGTCAAGAAAAATAAAGAATACTGGAGTGGATAGTCATTCCCCTACCCAGGGGATCTTCCCAATTCAGGGATCAAGCCTGAGTCTCCTCCATTGCAGGTAGATTCTTTACCGTCTGAGTCACCAGGGAAGGGGGTAATCATAACTGTAAGTAACCATAGACGGAGTCACGGTCAGCAGCCCTAAGTCACACAGGGCTCCTCCCCAGGTTTGCTCTCTGAGAACCACTAGAACTTACTGCTGGGAAATCCTTCTTTTCCTTGTGAATAGTCGCAAGTATCCTGGAAACCAGCCAAGCCTTTATAGGAAGTCTGTTGTTCTGGGCTTGGAGGGGCCGGGAGAGAATATTCATAGTCTGGGGTAGAAAGAAAAATAGGAAATGGTCTCTTTTGCTTTGAAATCTGAAACCACATGTCGAGTGTTCAAATCATTTCAGCCAAAGTGGAGTTTTGTCTCTGTTCACTTGGCCCCTGCAGGCACATGTGGCGAGGAAGGTGGTCCGTGTTTTCAGACCCAAAGCTCCTTTTCCTCTCTTACTGGTTCCGTGTTAGACCAGGAGGCCGGAAACCTGGATTTCAGCCCAGGCTGCTCTCTGGCTCCTGAAATCTTCATTGTCTTGAGTGTGGAAGTGGGGTGGGGGGAGATGGCATCACCTCCCTCCGAGCTCAGGTTGACATGTAAACGTGCTGCACACACGTGCAGCATCACTGTTGTCAGGAAGATGCAGGGGGAGAGCTGAGGCCCTTGACAGAGAGTAGCTGTGCGCAGGATCCATGCAGCTTCCTTTTAAGGGGCCTGAGTGAGAGAACGGGCTTCTGAGCTCGGAAAGCTCTGCAAAGGTATATTTTTGAGACTGATGCAAATCCCAGGCAGTGACGTTCTAGTGACTCAGCCCAGTGGGCGGAAGTGATTTTAAATAATGACAGTATCAACCGTCTTCTTCCTGCTCCTTCTGCCACGGAACACAAACTCTCTGGTCCTGCACCCACTGAATCAGCTACTCTCTGCGGGCCTGAAATGCAGGCAGTGCTACACGTACGTCATGATGCAGCTCTCTGAGATGGGGGAAAGCAACGTCCTTCTGTCTCCTCCCCGCCGGTACCAAGCCCAGATAAACAAGGGGTGACAAAAAGGTCACCTTGTACAGTCCCCAGTTTTAAACAGACTTTTCAGAGTGAAGTGAGTTGTAATTATAGTTGCTACCATCAGAGACGAGGGCACTTGAGTTAATTAGAAAGGGAGGCCACCCAATTTTGGTTAGAAATTGGTAGTATTTTAGAGAGAAAGAAACTGCTGTAATTGGATGGGCGCAGCTTACAGATGCCTTTCAGACAGAGTGATAGGGGGATCGGCTTGGGAAAGAGGACACAGGTCGTGGCCAGGTTTGCAGCTTGTGAGTTTCTCCATGATCAGTACAGAGATGGACTCGTGGACCCCCAAACGGTGCCCAGTCTCAGGGTCCTGGCGACGCTGACCAGTATCCTGGTCACCCCTGGTGACCCCAGGGCCTCCGGAGGCAAGGGGCCAGTCAAGGATTTTGCTGGGGCTTTGGAAGGATGGCAGAGACTCTCGAGCTAGCAGCGGGAGGAAAAAGGAGGATGGTTTCTTAGAAGAGACCGACCTCAAGAATAAAAATGAGCCAGAGATGGAAAAGATGGGAATCAAAGCGAACATTCAGCACGGAGGCCGTCACAGGAGTTGGGTGCAGGGGTGGGAATCTTGGGTTCATCCCTCATCTCCCTCACCCCAGACTCTGAGGCTCTGAACTGGGAGATGCATGATTGTAAGGAACGAATATTCACTGGGCACTGTCAGAACAAATGCTAATTAAAGTAAGAGGTTCCATCCCCCCTGTTTAAAAATAATGGAAGAGATTTCCCTCTTTTCCTTTTACTTTGAGCACTGACTTCAGAAAACTTGTCATTGTCAGGATCTGCTCTCTTCTTTGAAAGATGTAAATCCTTTTGAAGACTAGATTGGCATTTTGTCCCTTTTATGACCCAGGGATGTCTTCATCAGGCACCTCTTTGAAATGCAAATACCAAGGGAGATGGCACCTGTCTCCCAGCATAGGTGAGTTGCAAAACACCCTCCTGTCATGAAGGAGAAGTTTGTTTTTCCTTTGGATAAAGTCATGTAGGTAACACAGACAGACACCCCAATTACCAGGTAAAGTTAGGATGAGCTGTGTGTGACTGATGGTGCTGGCAAGTCCCCTGACTTCAGGACTAGTGGGGTTTATCCTGAGAACCTGTATGTAATGGGTTGCACCTGCATGACTCTCTAAAAGGGTGAGATTTCCTTCTGCTTCTGTAATCCTTGATGGATTGTCTCTGCAGTGCATCACACTCTGGTTCAATGCTTATTCAATAACAAAACCGATTTTGTTCTCTACTACATTTGGGAAGAGAATTTCTGGGTTGGGAGGAGATTTTGCTTTTAACTTCCCTGGTGGCTCAGATGATAAAGACTGCCTGCAGGGGCAGTCTCTCCGAGCCATCTGAGATGCGGCCTCCCAGGCTGCAGTCCTCCTTTTGCCCCAAATAAAACTTACAGCTCTCAAGTTGTACATCTTTTTTTAGTTGACACTTAGGGCAACAACGAAGGGATCCAGAGTGGACTTCCTTCTTTCAACTGGACTCCAAGAGGAACCAGAGCTTTGGTACCAGCAGCGGCCCCATGCGCCCATCTGTCTCCTCGGGGAGTGCAGAAAAATTTGGGACACTCTAGGGTTGTCGCAGTAATCTCTCTTTGGATGAAGATCGGATGCCTCACACATGATCTTCAATCAAGACTGGAAGAAGACATAATTTAAGGAACTGTCTCCAACCTGGATAAGAAGACCTTTCTATCAGGTACTCTTAACTAGCTCATCCCCAATGAAATTGAAGGGAGATTGACTCTTCAGTTAACTCCCATTTCCAAAGGCCCCTAAGCTGGACTGGTCCATAGAGAGGCCTGCTGACCTCAAACTCACCTTAAAACAATGCTCAAACAGGAAACTACACTACACTTGCATGAGAAGACGACATTTGATCTTCAATCAAGACTGGAAGAAGACATAATTTAAGGAACTGTCTCCAACCTGGATAAGAAGACCTTTCTATCAGGTACTCTTAACTAGCTCATCCCCAATGAAATTGAAGGGAGATTGACTCTTCAGTTAACTCCCATTTCCAAAGGCCCCTAAGCTGGACTGGTCCATAGAGAGGCCTGCTGACCTCAAACTCACCTTAAAACAATGCTCAAACAGGAAACTACACTACACTTGCATGAGAAGACGACATTAGAAGTAGACAGCTTGCCCAAGATGCTGATCTGACTTTTATGATCATTTATAATGTTTTCTTGATTCCTTGGACCTATGCCTATCAATCACATGTTTTCCATCATGGACATGATTCTGTGCTAGTTTAAAATTCCAGTTTTTAAATCCAATTGTTGTATTGTGGCCAATTACCTATGCCTATTACTTTTTGGTTACCTTGGTGGATTTCTGTTCTTTAGGGCTCTGATTGGATACCCCCTAGGAAATTTGTTTTAGATGAGTGTTAAGTCCTCTTCTATCTATTCATAATAATTCTAGATGGGATCCTCTCACCTGGCCAATTAAAAATACCTGCTCTGAGGCTGGCCATAGATTTAAGCTTTCTCTTAGGGTCATTTAAACTCAATCGGAGTGACGAGCTAAGTCTCAATAAAAAATTAACTTTTCATTTAAAAAAAAAAAAAAAGAATCTGCCTGCAATGTGGGAGACCCAGATCTGGTCTCTGGGTGGGGAAGCTCCCCTGGAGAAGGGAATGGCTACCCACTCCAGTATTCTTGGCTGGAGAATTCCATGAACAAGAGGAGCCTGGCAGGTTGGAGTGCAAGGCATCACCAGGAGTTGGGCACCACTGATCAGCTAACACTCTCACTTTCATACTTCCCCAAAGAGTACCTACCATATATGCAGTATGTGCCTGACCTCCTGAATTAAGTCCATATTTCTCAGTACAGTGTATACCACTTGGCTTTTTACAGCTGAAGTTCTCCCAAAGGACCTAACATTTTCCAAGGGATGATCTTAAAGCTCAGTGAAGGATCAGATATTCATTTGTGGTGGTTTCAGAAAAAAAGACTTGTCCAAGCTCATGACAACTGGAGAGAAACAAAGGATTGTTAAATTCCTGGACTCCAGGGCTCTCCACTGCCGTATCACCCATCCATAGAAGCCCACATCATTTGGATTGTCACTGCACTACACTTATATAATTTATTTTATAGTCACTTGCAATATTCAAATTTTCCCCCAACTTCCTGATCATGGTCTGCTTCATCATGTTTGATGAATTCTTTTAAAAAAAGCAGTTTGATCCTCTTCTAGGTAGGTGTGTGAGAGAAATGAGTGCATATTTCCATGGAATGACTTGCACATTCCTGTTTGCAGCAGTTTTATTCATGAGAACCAAAACCTGGACACAACCCAAATGCCTATCCACAGGTGAGTAGAGAAGACAATTGTGATCTTTCTGTACAAGGAATCCTGCTCAGCCATTAGAATAAATAAACGATACATGTGAGTCCTTAGTGAGTCTCAAAAACATTACAGTGAGCCAGAGAAAACAGCCCCGAGATCACTATATGCTTTCCACTTAGGTGAAATTCTATAATAAGCCAAACTAACCTATAGTGAGAGAAAGCATCTCAGTGGTTGCCTAGGTGGAAGTAGACAAGACTGACTGCAGATGAGAATGAGGGAGCTTTGGGTGATAGTGGATATGTTTTATGTCTTGATTAGGATGGTGGCTGCACAAGCATACCCATTTATCAAAATAACCCGAACACCTAAAATCAGTTCAGTACAGTCGCTAAATTGTGTCCAACTCTTTGCGACCCCATGGACTGCAGCATGCCAGGCTTCCCTGTCCATCACCATCTCCCAGAGTTTGCCCAAACTCATGTCTATCGAGTTGGTGGTGCCATCCAGTCATCTCCTCCTCTGTCATCCCCTTCTCTTCTTGCCTTCAGTCTTTCCCAGCATCAGGGTCTTTTTGAGGGAAGCAGTTCTTCCCATCAGGTGGCCGAAAATATTCATTCCTTCCAATGAATACTCAGGACTGATTTCCTTTGGAATGGACTGGTTTGATCTCCTTGCAGTCCAAGGGACTCTCAAGAGTCTTTTCCAACACCACAGTTCAAAAGCATCAGTTCTTTGGTGCTCAGCTTTCTTTGTGGTCCAGCTCTCACATCCATATATGACTACTGGAAAAACCATAGCTTTGACTGTATGGAACTAAAATAGTCATTGGAAAAGATCCTGATGCTGGGAAAGATTGAATGCAGGAGCAGGAGGGGCTGACAGAGGATGAGATGGTTGGTTGACATCACGGACTCAATGGACCTGAATTCGAGCAAGCTCCAGTAACTGGTGATGGACAAGGAAGCCTGACATGCTGCAGTCCATGCGATCGCAAAGAGTCGGACATGACTGACTGAACCGAACTGAATTATATATAACACACACTTCAGTCAGGTTTCTTCAGGAAAAAATCATTTTCCCCTTTATGCACAAAATTTGAAATTTAAAAAGATGCAGTTTTCTGAATGAGTCAAGGTGACCTGGTCCCTATGAAGATGGGCGTACGGCCCTTCTGCAGGGGCCTCTGGATATGCCACAGGCTTACAAGGGCGTTAAGGTTTTCCTAGTCCCCAGTCTCTGAGAAGTAAACAGGGGCCTGGCTCACAATAATGCTCAGCTGGGAGGGAGGGGTGTGTTCCCAGGTCCCTTCTCTGGGGAAAGCCTGCCCTGTCAGAATAAAGCGCAGTTCACAGCTAGAAGGGTTGCTGATGAATCATGAGGCTTTTATAGGACTGAAAGGGCTGTGATTCACATGTGTCAGAGTTGATGGGAAAATTAAGGGTTCCCTTCCCCAAAGAGGGGGGATAGAGAACGCTCTCTTTAAATATTACATTTCTTTAGATGAAAAACTAAGTCGCTTCAGCTCCTCCCCACGGATTCATTCGGGAGAAATACCTGTCAGGTTTTGTGTCTGGTGAAGTCAAATCCTTTCTCTGAACAAGGCAATATAGGGTGAGGGAGATCACTTAGCTCTTGTCAGTGTTTATTTAATAGAGAGAAAACCCACTTCTCGGTCACTCAAGCCCTCACTCCTGCTAGGTGAAGGCAGGGACGTCGTCCTTCTTGGACCGGGTTACCAGCCTCAGTCAAGGGTCAGGCAGAAGAAGACGGGCCAGAATGGTAATTCAGTGATGTAAATAGACCTTGTGAAGCCCGCAAATATCTCTAGGATCCCATTCGGATATCTGGGCTTCGCTGGAGGCTCAGACAGTAAAGAATCTGCTACAGTGCAGGAGACCTGGGTTCGATCCCTGGGTCAGGAAGATCCCCTGGAGAAGGAAATGGAAACCCACTCCAGTAATCTTACCTGGGAAATCCCATGGACAGAGGAGGCTGGTGGGCTACAGTCCATGAGGTACAAAGAGTCAGACACAACTGAGCAACTAAAGCTTTCAGTGATTATTAGAGGCCTTTGTACATTCATCAAATTTCCATCTGTCTGTCTTTTTTTTAATTAAAAAAATCTGGGGAGGGGGTCACTGTGCTGAGTCTCCGTGGCTCCTCGGGCTTTCTTTAGTTGCATTGAGCTAGAGGAGGCTACTCTCTAGTTGCAGTGCCTGGGTTTCTCACTGAGGTGGCTTCTCATGTGGAACACAGGCTCCACATTGCCTGGGCTCCGTGGTTGCAGCCTGTGGCTCTAGAATGCGGGCTCAGTAGTTACGGAGAAAGGGCTTAGTTGCTGCAAGGCATGTGGGGTCTTCGTTCCCTGACCAGGGATTGAACTCATGTCCCCTGCATTGGCAGCTGGCAGGCGGATTCTTAACCACTGGACCACCAGGGAAGTCCTCCATCTGTGTTAATTGTGGGCTTCCATGAAGGTGTGGAAGGATGAAAGCAACAGCAGAGATCTGAGTGATGCATCTGTTAGTCCAAGGAACACCAAGGACTTCTCGCTGTCCCCAGGAGCGGCAGGCAACAGGCTCAGCCTCAGAGCATCAGAACAAACCAGCCCTGTGGACAATCTGATTTCAGGCTTCTACCCTTCAGAACTGTGAGAGAATACATCTCAGCTGTTTTAGTACCCTGTTAGTGGTACTTTATTCTGGTAGCCCTGGGAAGTGAATACAGGAGGCCTGGCAGGAGAAAGAGCTTTGTGCGTCTGAAGAAAGGGCAAAAGGCCAACGTGGCTGGAGGTGCTGAGTGAGAAGGCCATCATGGTCCGCTCTGGCTGGGCTACAGGCTACAGTGACCCGTATGCTGGTGACTGCCCCCAGGGGGCCTTCGGGGGATCTTTACAGGCTGTCATCACAGAAAGAACATTCAGATTGAGTCACAGGAGCTGGGTTCAGCCTCCCCTCCCTCTGCCTGGAGCCGTGTAACTCACATTTCCACTTTCACTGGCTGTAACACAAGAAGATGCTCATGACATGCTTGGTCAGTCCATCTCTCAGTGTGGTAGCTGGGAACTGCAGATACTACTGAAAAGTCTGCTGTGAACCACGTACCAGGGTTTGAGATGTAACTAACCGCTCCTGTCGGTTCTGAGTTTCATCAGAGACCCACCCCGCCACCCTCAACCCCTGCAACAGAGGGAAACGAAAATACGGAGCTGCTTGTCTAGGCCTTACTAAGAGACTGTGAAGTCAGTGTTGAGACCGTTAATTCATCACCTGCCTGGAGACTACCAAAGACGAGGCTGGGGTACCCAGTAAGAGACGGGGGGAGGTGCTCTCTAGGGTGAGAGCTGTACGGGAATGGGGGTGCTTCTCCCCTCACACCTCTGACTGTCTCCCCCCACCACCCCCATCCCCACAAGAGTGCTAAGTCACTCCAGTCATGTTCAACTCTGTGCAACCCCATGGACTGTAGCCCTCCAGGCTCCTCTGTCCATGGGATTTCCCAGGCAAGAGTACTGGGCTGGGTTGCCATGCCCTCCTCCAGGGGACCTTTCCGATCTAGAGACGGAACCAGCGGCTCTTACGTCTCCTGCATGGACAGGCAGGCTCTTAACCAATTGTGCCACCTGGCAAGGCTCGAAGGAAGACAAGTGAAATTCTGAGGCTTCAGAAGTCCTGCAGAGAGCTCAACAGGCACCCTCTGGAGTTGGAAGAACAAAGGGACTGATGCCAGAGCCACATTTCAAGCCACAGAGGCAGAGCCTGGTTGGAATGGTCCCCTAGGGTGGTGGGACAAGGAGAGGGGTGCATGGCCGTGAGCTGCACTCAGGGAGGTGGGGCTCAGGAGCGAGTTTCCTTGGTGGCAGGAGGGCCTGCAAAAGTGCGCTGGCGTGAAGTTACCTTGAAAGGGACTCAGCCCCAAAGGACGACCTGCAAGGAAAGGTGACCCCAGCAGAGACTCAGGGTGGAGTGGGTGGCAGAAGCCAAGGCTAGGCGCTAAGTGGGCATCTGAGGAACAGCACGAATGTCAAATATGTCCCCGCAGAGGGATCTCCTCGGGACTGCAGAAGCTCCCCATGGGAGAGAGTAAGCACAGGGGCGGGACACCCCTACCACCACCCCAGGCACTGGTTTGGGGGCCCTGCACTGATCAAGCAGTGTCCTGGAGTGCCCTGTCCCCTCTCCATGCTCCAAGTCGGGAGGGGCCGGAAGGGGATTTGAGCAGGGGAGGATCAGGGGAGACGTCCACTGTGTTCCTCCTCCCTTATTTTGAGTTTCTTAGCCTGAGTCAAGCCTGAGTTGTAACTTGGATATGGGGTTATAGCCTTGAGGTAGACTGAATTGGACTTCCCAGTACCTACAAAGGGAGACTATTCATTAATAAATAGAATGACTGGAAAAGTTCTGGGACTTTACCTGGAATTCATCTGGGGACAGAGAAAAACAACTTTACCAGGAGTTGCTTAAAGAAGCAGTGGCTAGAAAGAGTCAAGATGTTTTTCTCTTTTTTTGGTTAACATATTTTGATTTTTAATTGGAGGATAATTGCTTTAAAACGATGTGTTGAGTTCTGCCACACAGCATTGTGAAATTAGCTGAAAGTATATATATACCCCCTCCTTCTTGAACCTCACTTTGACCAACCTCTCCCATCCCACCTCTCTAGGTTGTCACAGAGAACCAAGCCGAGCTCAGTGTTATATAGCAAGGTCCCATTAGTTCTCTGTTTTACCTGTGGTAATGTATATGTTTCAGTGCTACTCAATTCATCCCACTTCTTCTTCCCCTAAAGCTGTCTTTCTGTTTATACCATACTGAATCTTACTCTTTTAACAAAGAGCTTATAGTTAGATAAGTTAACCTTAGAACCTTTCCTGAGAATAAAAGGGTCAACAGAACCCACTCTCTTTATTGTAGATAAATAAACATTCACATAAGGGACATGTATTTTTAAAATTTTTTATTGAATAGTTGATTTACAATGTTGTGTTAATTTCAGGTGTACACCAAAGTGAATCAGTTGTACCTGTACAGACATCCACTCTTTTTTAGACTCTTTCCCCAAATCAGCCATTACAGAGTAATGAGTAGAGTTCCCTGTGGTATACAGTAGGTCCTTGTGTGCATGTGTGCATGCTCAGCCACTCAGTTGTATCTGACTCTTTGTGACCTCATGGACTGTAGCCTGCCAGGCTCCTCGGTCCATGGGATTGTCCAGGCAAGAATACCGGAGTCGGTTGCTATTTTCTACTTCTTATTAGTTATTACTTTATATATAATAGTGTATATATATCAGTCCCCATCTCCCAATACATCCCTCCCCTCTTCCCCCCTGGTAACCATGAGTTTGTTTGCTACATCTGTGGCTCCGTTTGGTAAAGAAACTCTTTGTGCCATTTTTGGATTCCATGTACAAGTGATATCTGTCTTTTCTGACTTCACTCAGTGTGACCATCTCTGGGTCCCCCCGTGTTGCTGCAAACGGCCCTATTTCATTCTCTTTCATGGCTGAGTAATATTCCATTGTTTATATGGACCACGTCTTCTTTATCCGCCCCTCTTTCAACGGATATTTAGGTTGCTTTCCTCTCTTAGCTACTGTACCTGGGCCTGTCTTAGACAACGATTAAGTGTGGGGTGCTAGAAATTGCTGTTCTCTTTTTATGACTTCCCTGGTGGCGCAGACGGTAAAGCGTCTGTCTACAATGCGGAAGACCCGGGTTCAGTTCCTGGGTCGGGAAGATCCCCTGGAGAAGGAAATGGCAATCCACTCTAGTACTCTTGCCTGGAAAATCCCATGGACAGAGGAGCCCGGTAGGCTACAGTCCATGGGGTCGCAAAGAGTCGGACACGACGGAGCGACTTCACTTTCACTTTCATTAGTTTTATTTAGATTGAATCGAGTTAGCAACAGGAGAGACCCAGGGTTTCAAATTTCAAAGCCAATAATTTCAAGGAACGAGGCTGAAAAACCCAGCTACCCCGGAGTTCTGCAGGGGTGAGCCAGCCACCTGGATGCTGGGCCCTGTGTGGGTAGCTTGCCTGACGCTCCTGCTGCGGCCGGGGGGCCAGTGAGAGCAGGGCGATGCTTCGGGTTTCTTCGGCCCTTTCCTCAACTGTCCCTGTTTTAAATTCCTTTGACAACACCCTAGTCACTCATTTGGCGCTTGTGTCTTGTCACCTGTCTATGGTTCATTGATTTTTTTTTTTCTGGATGATACTGACTCAGACTAGACCACAAACCCTTCTTCAAGGTAGGGGTCTTGCTTTGAATAGTTCATGACATGAGTCTTTGCTCACCTCTGGGGACTTCACAGTCAGCCAGGGAAGACTAGTGAGTAAAGAGAACGCTCTGGGCCACGCATGGATGGTTCGGGGCCATGCTTGGCTGCCCATCCTCCTCCACCTTCTTCTCTTAGAAAAACCGTTCCCTATCTAAGAGGTTGCCTCCTCTCAACTGCAGAGGGCACCTGTGGTCTAGGCCACAGGTACTAACATCCTGAACTCGTTGCCCCGTCCACAGTGAGTGGGCATGTGACTTATGAGGTGAGCTTGCTGAGGATCCTGCTTTCCTGTTGAACTTGAACCCGGAGCAGTGGAGGCAGGAGCTGCAGTAGTCAGGATGCTTCTGATGTCTGAGCCCATACCTCCTACTCAGGTTCTGGTCTGGGCTGAATTGTTTATCAACCAACAGAAAATACAGAGAGGTGTTATGAGAGAGGGGTGTTATGGAGGCACATATGATTAAGTGTCGCACATAGGTATATGTATGTGCATGTGATGGCTTTTAGGAGGCAGTGACACCTGAACCAAACCTGGAAGGACTGGCAGGAATAACTAGAGCTGTTCCAGGCAGAGTGGCAGGTTTGTACTTGCAACCTGACATCAGAGTAGGTGAGATTCCAGAAGCCTCCAGGGCCTCCACGTTGCATTCCAGTGCTTCCCCAAACATCTGCGGAGGGAAAAAATGCTTTTAGGGGATATTACTAGATAGATGTGCAGAGAGACAGCTGTGGACAAAATTCCTGAGAACAAAATCGCTCCATTTCCTAGGTTTTTCTGAGCCTTCAATCTGTTAGTGTGCATCTAACAATAGAATGCTTTGCCTGCAGAGCACAAATGATGCTCTCTCTCGAACACTTTTGGAAAATTTATGAAGTGCACTTCTCCCTGAGGTGTGGAGTAATAAACCATTCGGCAACACTCACATCCCACCATCCTGGGTCTAATTGGCTCCCCAATTGTAAAACCAAATTACACGGCACCCAAGACAATATAAACACACTCGATTGGCTTGATGGATGACTGTAGACTTATCAAGAGTTCCCGCATATTTCAGCCTTTCTCTGTTTTGCATATGAATGACTCTCAACCAGCATTATTCTGTAGTTCGTTGGAATACAGTTTAGATGGCTGGGACCAGTGCAATGTGCCATGAGGATGTTGTGAATATTGGCTCAGTGGAACCCTCCAAGAAATGACGCCATTTTTATTAGTGAGGCCATGGGCATTTGCAGAGACCCTGGATGGATAGGCAGTGGCAGGAACAGGGAGTTGGGATTTCAACAGGGAGTTGAAAGTGAAAGTAGCTCACTTGTGTCCAATTCTTTGCGACCCCATGGACTATACAGTCCATGGAATTCTCCAGGCCAGAATACTGGAGTNATGGATAGGCAGTGGCAGGAACAGGGAGTTGGGATTTCAACAGGGAGTTGAAAGTGAAAGTAGCTCACTTGTGTCCAATTCTTTGCGACCCCATGGACTATACAGTCCATGGAATTCTCCAGGCCAGAATACTGGAGTAGCCTTTCTCTTCTCCAGGGGATCTTCCCAACCCAGGGATTGAATCTAGGTCTCCTGCATTGCAGGCGGATTCTTTACCAGCTGAGTCACAAGGGAAGCCAAAGAAGGCAATAATCAGGTGTATTTTAGAAAGCCCATTCTTAGGGCGAGGGAATTTGAAGCGGGAGTGTCCCCAGAGACAAAGTAGTTGTTAGCAAGCTATTTCTGTAGAGGGGGGAGAAATCATTTAGGTGCTGACCTAGCGGCTTCCCTGGTGGCTCAGATGATAAAGAATCTGCCCATAATGCGGTAGATCCAGGTTCAATCCCAGGGTTAGGAAGATCTCCTAGAGAAGGGAATGGCTACCCACCCACTCCAGTATTCTTGCTTGAAGAATTCTGTGGACAGAGGAGCCTGGTGGGCTACAGCCCATGGGGTCGCAAAGAGGCAGACATGACTGAGCAACTCACACTATGGGAGTGGAGGAAGACAGGATGATCTGAGAAGCATTTAGCAGGTAGACCTGGGTCTGCAGCAGCTATAGGGGTGAGAGCAGGGGTTAGGGGATGGGAGGATGATCCATGACTCCTGGTTTGTTCAAACAGAGTGAACCGCTCTGGCCCTGCAGTTCTCAGACAGCCTGGCAAAGAGGAAGCAGTGCAGAAAAGAGCCCAGTTTGCATCCTGGCGCTGTCAACTACTCAGTAGTATGGTTTGTGCAAGTTCATAACTTCGAGCCTTGGTTTATTCACCTGTGAAATGGGATGATACCATCTTGCCAGCATAAAGTGACTGGCACCTAGTTGATTCTTAAGAAGAGGAAGCTACTGTTCCTGAGATAGAGAACTCATAAGGAGGAGCCACTGAGGGAGAAAGACAATAAGTTTCATTTTAGAAGCACTGCACTGGAGGTGACTTGGGCAGCCACATGGCGGTGTTCAGTAGGAGAGTGGATGTACAGGTGTGGAACTGAGGAGAGAGGTCCGGGCTGGAGAGAGAAACCGGGGGCCACCAAGCTTTTAGAATTAGACCAAGGGAAGGAAGGGACTTCCCAGGTGGCGCTAGTGGTAAAGAATCTGCCTGCCAATGCAGGAGACATAAGAGATGCAGGTTTGATCCCTGGGTCGGGAAGATCCCCTGGAGGAGGAAATGGCACCCCACTCCAGTATTCTTGCCTGGAGAATCCCATGGACAGAAGAGCCTGGTGGGCTATGGTCCGTAGTATCACAAAGAGTCGGACACCACTGAAGCGACTTCACACACGCACACCCAAGGGAAGGAAGTAAATGAGAATAACCTGAGATTGTATGGAGAGAGGAAAATGAAGGTCCCGAAAGAGAATCTTGGGAGTGTTGTCATTCAGGAGGTGAGAAGGAGGAGAGTTGGTAAAAAGTCTTGTCGTGATGAGAAATCAGAAGGAAGCAAGCTGGAGTCTGAAGACCTGGGGTTGAGTCTCAGCTCCATCATTTACTGGCTGTGTGATCCCAGGCAAACTCTCTAAGCCTCAGTTTTCTTATCTGTAAAATGGGAATTTAACCCATATTGCCTACCTCAGTGGACTTTGGTGAGTTAAGGTTTGTGAAATTTTTTTTTCCATGAAATTGTTTTTTAAGCTAAAGCCTTATAAGGGCTTCCATGTGATCAGATTTCCCCTATAGACTGAATCATCCTGGACCTCAAAACAAGACAACTTCAAGAGGGTCTTGGCAGGAGGTGAGGCTGGCCACACTCACTTGGCAGGAATTGCAGCCCACGAAAACGTCTTCTGGGCAGTTCTGGGGCTCCCGGACAGGGGGTGCCGCCCAGAAGTCTCTTTTGTTCTGAGCTAGGAGTCTGCACCCCATTCTGGGAAAACGGACCCTTATACACAGGCCTCGCATACTCTCTCCCCCTTGACCCCATCACCCTGGCTACACCTGGGGAGACTGGGAGTGGGCCGTGCTCCTGGGGTAGCTGGCTGGCCAGCAGCTCCCCAAGCCTGCCCTGCCCTCTCCTGAGTGGAGGTTTGGACTCAGGAGCACCGAGGGAGCCCAACAACGCCGAGGGCCTTGGGGACGGAGGGAGGGTAGCTCCTGGCACACCTCCCTGCTGATGGGGTGAGGATACCGGGGCAGGGCTTGTCTGCCTCCTGCTTCTCCAGCTGTTTGTTTCCTTTCTCGGTAAACCCCTGCTCGACAAGGCAACCTGAGAGAGCTGATGTGTCTTGCAGCTTAAAGCAGCCCAATTGTCAAGGGAGAGTCTCAAGATCTCTCCAGAGGGAGTGGGAGTTTGCTCAGAGCAAAGGCTCCAGCTACTCGAGGAATGGAAACATAGCTCTGTGTATTGCTGGGGACTGTAAACAAGGTCACGGCATGTCCCCACGGCAGTCAGCTCTGCAGCTGGAAACAGAGCAAGGAAGTTCTCTCTGTGCCTCCATGGAGGGATCCACAGGACGCCTCCCCAAGTGAAAAGTGTGAGGCTCAGAACACTGTATAATCTATCACTTACATAGCAAAATGCAATCCATAAACTATCCTGGGAATATCACACATAATCTAATGACACTGGTTGTCTATGAAGAGGGGAGCCATGGTGAGAGAAAGAATTCTCTCTGTAATAATGGTAATAACTTTAAAAAATTGTTTTTAATATTGTATTTATTTTAATTGGAGGATGATTACTTTTCAATATTGTGAGGGCTTTTGCCCTACAGCTTGAATCTTGAAGTCACCTACGTAAATAATCATGTCAGAAAAGTTTTTAAGAACATGGCCGATGACGTTGAGTCATCCTGGGTTCGAGTTTGGCTCCATGACTTATTGCTGTGTGATACTGAACAGATTATTCCACCTCTTTGAACTCATTTTTCTCATCTGTAAAATAATAATATGAATGCCTCCGGATAGAGTGGTTGCAATACTCCGCCCTGCCTGGCATGTAGTAGCCATTTGATTTTGGTTGGCTATTGCTGTCATTGCCAGTCTCCCCATGAGGCATTTTCCCTTTTCCTCTTAGCCTCAAGACACTTTCCACTTTCCTCCTCAACTTCCGTGCTCCTTAAGCTACAAAACTTCAAAGCAGCACTTTTGTTTGCATTTTTGCTCTTCCACGCCACCCCACCATACTCCCTGGTAACTCAGTCAGTAAAGAATCTGCCTGCAGTGCAGGAGACCTGGCTTTGATCCCTGGGTTGCTAAGATCCCCTGGAGAAGGAAATGGCAAACCACTCCAGTATCCTTGCTGGAAAAATCCCATGGACAGAGGAGCCTGGTGGGCTGCAGTCCTCTGCTCTACCCAAATTAGCCCATCTATATACGATGCATATACATTTCTGTATACGATGTAGTTGTTTTACAGCAGGAGTTGGGGATAGGGCACAAGAGGACTGAATCCACATATTAGCAGTGGAAGTCCTTTTATTTTCAAATGTAGATGTTTTCATTTCTGTGAGATAAAAAGGTAACACATCCACGGTGAGAGTTACTCCGTCAAGCACAGGCAGTTTGGCACTGCACACCATAGGAGGGTTGAAGGAACACGCCTGCTTATAGCATGTGCATGTGTTACTGCTCGGCCAACTGCCAGTGTGTTGCGTTGCATTCTGCTCTGGATATCTCGCTGAGGCCTGCGAAGAGGAGAAGCAGGGTCATGGCCGATCCCACAGTTCTATTTGGGTCTACATCTATCTTTTCCTCCCCTGTCATTTCCATGAAGGAGGTATCCCTTCCATATCAAAGCCCACCCGTACCCTGTGGATTGGATTCAACACCTCTAATCTTCTCGGGGATCTTCTTCCCTTGGAATCCTCTTTCTGCAGCAGTTCAAAGGCTGATCAGGGTACAGTGGTGACCCTGCAGATATAATTCCTTTTTCAACTGAGCATTCCAGTGCCTGAGGCCCGGAACAGGTAAGAGGTGGAGGTGGGATTCGGACGAGGTTGCCTAACACTGTTCCACAGGTGCGTGCATGCTCGGTCATGTCCGACTCTTTGCAACCCCGCGGACAGGAGCCCGCCAGGCTCCTCTGTCCATGGGATTCTCTAGGCAAGAATACTGGAATGCTTAGCCATTTCCTTCTCCAGGGGATCTTCTCAACCCAGGGATCGAACCCACATGTCCTGTGTCTACTGCATTGGTTGGTGGATTCTTTGCCACCGAGCCACCTGGGAAGCCCTACGTTTTCAACAGCTTTCAACCAGTTCTCCTTGTCTTAATGCTAGTTCCTAGCCCCTTTGCCTTACCCCCACTTTTAAAGTTTCCTGGTGCCACCACTTCCTAAGACTTTGAAGATGTAAACTGTGTTGGTTTTAAGTTTTTCCACTGCTGGCTTCAAAGTCAGCTTTCTTCAGTCTGCTCAATCAGTTAAAACTTATCTAAATGGTTTCTAGCCCTCAAATTTTTGTGGTTATTTTATTCTGTCCCCTACTCACCATCCTTATGGGTTTATGTTAAACACAATCACTTTATCAATGTTTCTGTGGGCTTCCAGGAGGAAAATGAGATGCCTGTGTTCTCTTGCTCATGAACCCTCTGCTCTGGCTCTGAGTCCACCCCTTCACTGATGTCACTCAGACCAAGTTCACCAGTGACCTTCATGTTCTCAAATGAAGTGAGCTGTCTTTCACCCTTGATTACACAACGTCTCAGTAGCCTTGGTCAGCGCTGAATACTCTCACATATGTACTTCTACGTTCACAGTGGGAAATCAGCAAGGACCTCCTGTATAGCACAGGGAACTCTGTTCAATGCTATGTAGCAGCCTGGATGGGAGGGGAGTTTGGGGGAGAACGGACATACATGTGTGTATGGCTGAGTCCCTTTGCTGTCCACCTGAAATGGTCACAGCATTGTTAATCGGTTATGTTCCAATATAAATAAAAAGTTGAAAATGTAATAAAAGGCTTCTCTGGCAGCTCAGTGGTAAAGAATCCCCCTGCCAATGCAGGAGATACAGGAGATGAGGGTTCAATCCCTGAGTTGGGAAGATCTCGTGAAGGAAGAAATGGCACCCCACTCCAGTTTCTTGCCTGGAAAATTCCATGAACAGAGGAGCTACAGTCCATGGGGTCGCAAAGAGTCAGACATGACTGAGTGAGCACACACATCCACACTTGCCCTAAATCTTCCTCCCAAGAGGCTGCTCAGCCTCTCAAGCAAATAGAGCCCACCTGAGCCCATGTGCAATCGCCTAGATATGTTTGGACAATTTTGCTGTACCCTGTTCCCCACCACCATTACCTGGTTTTCAAACATTCTGTAATCATTCCAGGTCCTGCCTTGTCCCCCAAAGATGTCTGCCTACATTTTACTACTACTACTATTAAGTCGCTTCAGTCGTGTCCATAGATGGCAGCCCCCAGATGGCAGCCCCTAGGCTCCCCTGTCCCTGGGATTCTCCAGGCAAGAACACTGGAGTGGGTTGCCATTAGGGACCAAAAAAAAAAAAAAGCACTGTTCTTTCTGTATGGGGGTTATTAGTAAATACACTTCAAAAAAAGCCTAAATTTCTATTCTTATTTGAGGTGCTTTGATAAGTGTGAAACCACCTGCTGTCTGGCCTGTGCGCTGCAGCAACTCTCCGATTCTTCAGTGAGCTGCTTACTGGTAGCTGAGAATCTGAAATTCACATCAATTCATTCAGCCTTCTGAGAGAATCTATCAGGAGGTAAAATCAATAATGCAGATAATTCAAACGTTCTATCAGCCCACACAGAATTTCTACTAGCGTGTTTCTCCCCAGCGCTGGCAGGATAATACCCTATGCAACACAGATGATAAACAAAATCAAATTACTGCTCTCATATTTGTGGCTTGTTCCTGGGTTTGCTCATATGCTTGTTTATGAGGGAGTTCTAAACTGTGGAGGGAGTATTTTTCACCTTATTTCCAGTAACTGTTCTATTTTGCTCAATTTCAAATAGGATTACTCACAGAATAGACACCGCTTGGAATTGGAAAATTTCTCCCGAGGTCTTTATTAATCTTCATTTTTCTCCGGTGGACAACAGAAGAGCATGCGTAGTTTTCCCACAATGGGATTGCCCTTGGAGAAGACCTTGCAGGTGCTTCACTCAGGGCTGTGACATGAGCAGCTACTTAGACGTGGGTCACCAGCCCAGGAGAACAGGTCTCCAATGGGAAATCAGCATGATGATCAATGTGTGTGTGGACTTGGGTGTCATAAAGGCCTGGGTTTGAATCTTAGCTTTGGTGCTATGGTTGACACTGATTAAAACTGATCTCTCTAGATTTCAGTGTTCTCATCGTGACATTGGGGCTTTTAATGGCACCTATCTCTTAGCGTTGCTATGAGGAGTAAATGAGCTAATCCATGTTCAAAGTGCTTATTATACAGAGATTGGGACATACAGAGAGTGAAAGTGAAAGTGTTAGTTGCTTAATCATGCCTGACTTTTTACCCACCCCATGGATTGTAACCTATGTCCATGGAATTCTCCAGGCAAGAATACTGGAGTGGGTTGCCATTCCCTTCTCCAAGGGATCTTCTGACCCAGGGATAGAACCTGGATCTTCTGCATTGCAGGTGGATTCTTTGCATCTGAGCCACCAGGGAGGCCATCACTAGTCACAGGAGCTGGAGGATTACGGATCCCCTGAGTATCCCCGTTCTAACCTGGAAGCCATCTATGTGCACCCAAGGGCCATCTGATCCTCCGTCCATCAGAAGGATCTTCTTGTGGGGATGGATGCCCTCCAGTGGGCCTGGTACGTTTCCATGGTCACCTCTGGGTGCAAAAGGCAGCTGCATCTGTGCAGAAATCTGGTCTTATCTGTGAGCTCTCTGCCTCTCTGGCCAGAGGTGGAAATGCAAAGAAAGGGAAAAGGGCCTTTGTACTTGTGGAGCCTACTGGGGGCTAACTTAGCTTGTCCCCACTCTTTGTCTGCTCTCAGGATGCCAGGGCTTTAAGGACATTGTGAAAGAGCAGATCTGGGCAGCAATGTCAACAGCAGGACAGAAAGAAGACCTGGTGGTCCCAGTCAGTCAAGGAATAGCAATGATAAGAATCAGTTCAGTTCAGTTCAGTTCAGTCGCTCAGTCGTGTCCTACTCTTTGCAACCCCATGAATCGCAGCATGCCAGGCCTCCCTGTCCATCACCATCTCCCGGAGTTCACTCAGACTCACGTCCTTCGAGTCCGTGATGCCATCCAGCCATCTCATCCTCGGTCGTCCCCTTCTCCTCCTGCCCCCAATCCCTCCCAGCCTCAGAGTCTTTTCCAATGAGTCAGTTCTTCACATGAGGTGTCCACAGTACTGGAGTTTCAGCTTTAGCATCATTCCTTCCAAAGAAATCTCAGGGTTGATCTCCTTCAGAATGGACTGGTTGGATCTCCTTGCAGTCCAAGGGACTCTCAAGAGTCTTCTCCAATACCACAGTTCAAGCACATCAATTCTTCAGTGCTCAGCTTTCTTCACAGTCCAACTTTCACATCCATTCATGACCACAGGAAAAACCATAGCCTTGTTTAGACGGACCTTAGTTGGCAAAGTAATGTCTCTGCTTTTGAGTATACTATCTAGGTTGGTCAAAACTTTTGATAAGAATAAAACATGTTTAAAGATTAAAATTGAAGGCCACCTCTTGAAGACTTGGTATGTGTTAGGACTTGTGTTCACAATTCTGCACGCACCATTCCCTTCTCCTACTGTGAGGCAGGTACCATGCTTTTCCATGTCATAGATGAGACTAAGACACAGAAAAGGTGCCTATGGTCTCAGTTAGTAAGTATCAGAGCCAGAATTTTAACACAGGTTTTCTTGAGGGGAAAATGCACAAAACATTCTAAATCCTTGGTTTACCTACCCCCCAGCTGATGCAGGGCTCAAGGAAACTCACGTGTCCAAAAATATTCGTTGTAGATGTTTGGACAATGTCCCTAGTGTGTCCATCAGCAGGGGAATGAATGAACCAAGGTTGGAATACTCTGTGGCCATTAAAAAGATGACATGATTTGGGCTTCCCTGGTGACTCAGACAGTAAAGAACCTGCAATGCAGGAGATCCAGGTTTGATCCCTGGGTCGGTAAGATTTTCTGGAGAAGGGAATGGCAACCCATTCCTGTGTTCTTGCCTGAAGAATCTGCATGGATACAGGAGCGTGGCAGATTACAGTCCATGGGGTCGCAGAGTCGGACATGACTGAGCTACTAAGCACAAACAGAGTACAGGCAGAGCCAGATGAAGCCCTGCCGCCCTCAACTGGCAGTGCACCAGAAGCTTCAAGCATCTGAACAACTTCCGCCTTCAAAACACCCGGTGGACGGCCTCGGCTTCTTTCCCATCAGCTCCAGAGCTGCCAGCTCTCTGGGGAGACAATGCTTTCTCCAGATTACTACAAATGAAAGACCTGATTCTCTGCCTGCTTTTTTTTTTTTTTTTTTCCCTTCCCCTATTTACTATAATCAGGAAGTCATGTTTTTCATTTAGGATAAGGCAATTATTTTTCTGCTGCTGAAGACTAGCAGAAAGCAAACTGAGCCTCATTTCTACATTAATGTTATGGGGACTGAATTGAGAGATGACCTGACTTCCAGGGTCTCACCCCCTCTCTCTTCTGGATCTATACTTTATCTGACAAAGGCATCAAATACAACAGCTGCCACCAAAATGGCACGGTCAGTGTAAATGACTGCGATCCTTTGTTCCTCACCGGGAAAATAATGAACAGAAGTCAGCGTCTGCTGCCCTGGGCTCTGCTGTCGTGTGGTCTAAGTTTATGTATAGGTCTAGTTAAAGGCCTGCCCCGCCCGAAGGAGCAGTGTAATCAATTTGTATTTTTTTCGCTTGCCTGGAACTCATTTTTTAATTTGCTCTGACTGAATAGGCAGGCAAATCTTTGCAAAGGGAAATGAATAAGAAACAGCAGCTCTCTTCAGTGATCAGAAGTCCAGGTCAACTGTCTCATGATTAAACAAAGAGCAAACAAAAATGGTCTGAAAGTGCTTTCTTTTCTTTCGGAGAAAGAATCTCAAGGATCTGGTCTACTGTGTACAACGTGAACGTTTCTGAGAGCCTTCGAGAGCCCCAGGAACCAAGTTGCCTTCATAGGTCATGATCAGAGCTGAGGAAAACATTCTGTTCTACATCTTGAGCTTTGCCTTAGAAACCCAAGCCCCGTGCTCTGGGCTCCCAGCATTGTAAACTAGCAACCTTTGTTCAAAAGCCTCAGCCAAAATGTATTCCCTCTATTTCAGTTCTTCTCTTTTCACCAGATTATGTTCTTAAAGGTGTCTGCCAAGACTCAAAACACTCTTGAGATTTATATGCTGTCAAAACTTTCGTGGATTCAAGGTGAAGGCACACTTAGAGAGCTGATGCGTGGAAATGGGACCATTTGTCTGAATAAACACCATAGAAAGCACTATTCAAATCCACAGAAAACACTCTTTCTCCAAACTCAGGAAGAAGTTGCATTCTGTCCTTTCTTTCTTCTAAAGAGAATTAAGACTCTGTGTGTCTTGACTAAAATGTCCAGGATCTAATCTTTCTCTTCCTGACATTTAGAGTAACCTTTGATGAATTACTCAACCTTTCCTCATTCGAGATGAAGAAGAAGTGCAGAGGACGATTATTAATTCAGCCACTACAATGTTAGAAGACATAGATAATGATGACTCTAAAGGTCCTTAAGCATATGTGACGCTAGGTGGATACTTAATCAAAACCTTCTCTGGGTTTTCAAAATTCTCTTTGGAATTAGTTCTGTGTGAATATGCCTCTCTGGATCTATTCTCATCTCAAATTGAGTACCCCTCCTTTCAGTCTCTCATGATCTACAATTTGAAGTTGTTCTGACAATTAAAAAAATCACCTGCCCATTGCATCATCACCAGATTTTTCTCTCCAGGCCATTTCCAGAAGAATGTGTCTCATATTCCTTTGTGAGAGAACAAACTGGTCATTCCTTACATCTTATCAGCAAGCGGTACTATACAGAAAGGAAGTGTAATGAAATCAGAAGCTTGGAAATACCCATAATGGCTTTGTCTCATGTTTTTATTTGGGGTATAATAAAGTGCCACATGGAGGAGGCCTCCCCACTTCAGTGGTCTTGCCTGGAAAATCCCATGGACAGAGGAGCCTGGTAGGCTGCAGTCCATGGGGTCGCTAAGAGTTGGACATGACTGAGTGACTTCACTTTCACTTTTCACTTTCATGCATTGGAGAAGGACATGGCAACCCACTCCAGCGTTCTTGCCTGAAGAATCCCAGGGACAGGGGAGCCTGGTGAGCTGCCGTCTATGGGGTCGCACAGAGTCGGACACGACTGAAGTGACTTAGCAGCAGCAGCAGCAGCAGCAAAGTGCCACAGACAGTAATTCAGGCACTGAGATAACTTCTGAAGATATTAAAAGAACTTGCTAAATTTCTTTAGAATTAACCCAAAGGAGCAGACCTTTCTTCTCATGAGAATTATTTGGTTTAAAGATTAGTGGAGGGAAAATCAATAGTGTTTTACTTCGCATTTCATTTCCTGTATAAATGTTTTGCGGTACCATATTTAATTGCTTTCTTCCCACCTCTCCCTCTCCATTCTCTCTTTCACCCTTTCTAGCCTCTTCAACCAAGTCAAAACCTCATGTCTCCTTTGCCATTTCAGCATTTCAGCTCCCTTTCTTGTTTCCACTCTAGCATCACCTGAATTCCAGGTGCCTTCCCCCAGGGCATGAAGTCATTCTTCAATGGGGAGAGATGCAGGAGCTGGCCCATGTCAAATGGTCAAATGACACTTGCTGATTATTCACCCAGATGCAGGGAATGGACTCAGATTTTGTGCTTTGGGATACTAATCCCGAGCTCTCTTACTTTAGAACAAAATTACAATTTGTAGAATGCGGATGTGTCAGCCAGCCAAGACTGGGGATTGGGAGGTGTGCTCAGTGGAGTGCTTTAACACCCGCCTGAGGGAGGGCAGAGACCAGAGTTCTGGTTTGTTCCACTCACTCTGGAGCAGTGGGGTGCTAGTAAAGTGTGCCCTAGAGACTGACCTGGGGTCTGCACCCGGAGGCCAGAATTACTGCTGCTACTACTGTTCATCTGTATTACTTTCTCACTTGGAAAAATGGAAACTTATAAGGTAATGAACCTATCCTTACTCATTTTCAGATGACTGATCCTGGTGGGAGGTTTGCCCTGGATCCTGACTGCCTCACGAAAAGTCTCCTTTCCTTGACTCGTCACAGTGGGCCAGAGCCTTGTGATACTGGGCCTGAAATATGATCTGGAGGTAGAATGGATTTGGGTCCTCAAGCTCTCTGCTCTGGTTTCCATAGAAATAAGTGTGTGTGGGAGGAGGGAGGCAATATCCACTACAAGAGGTCTTAGAGACTTTATTTTGAGAATCCCATCATGTAACAAATGATGTAACACTCAGCAAAAGTGGATTTTTTTTTGCATTTTTAAAAGAAAACTTTATTGAGGTGTGTTCTTATCACACACACACACAAATAATTGTATTCTTACCTTGTTATTCCAATTGAAAGCTCAAAGTTGGAGGAGGGCATAGCACAGGAATTGACTCCACTATCTACTCACGACAGACTGGTCACTTGACCCTTTAGTGAAGATGGCTGTTGATTGAAAAAAAAAAGAAAAAAAAAGCACAACCTTAAAGTTGAGAATTATGTGTTTCTTTTGGTGCACAAAACAGAGGACTTAAGCCCAGAACACGCCCCTCAGATAGCTCTGAGGGACTGCTCTGAATAGGTAAGGTAGAGGCCAGAATACGTAGGGATTTTTGCAACAAAAACAAGGTAGTAGGAATATCAAAAGATTACTGTTAATGGAAGAAAACCAGGCATCTCAAGTTAATGAATTTAGTGCTCTTCTATATACGGGCAGATGTAAGAGTTTGGACTCACTGGAATCATGCCTTTGCTATGCATCTTAACTATCTGGGGCCAGTACCCTGCTTTCCTCAATCCTAAATCCCCTCTGGGTGCACAGTTTGTGGCTGCAGTGGATGATGGCTAGATGGCTGCAACGTCCTTTATTTACTTATACAGGAGGCAACATTTGTAACCCACAGCTGGATGTCAGTGATTGGCAGTGTTTGCCTCTCTGCATTAGTTGCACTTTGCATCAATAGACTGGTAGCCTGCTTTGCTTCCATCACTTTTCTCTTGATACTCAGACCCTGGTAAAGTACTTTGTTTATTTAGTGCAGACGTCTCCAGAATGGCATTGGTCTTTTGGTGGCAAAAAGATCAGGACAAATGGAGTAAAGGTTATACAAACACACTTTGAAATTTCTTTGAAAATTGAGGATTTGGTCAGAACATGATTTGGTTAACTCATGTAAAATTATTTTTCTGTGAAAATTCAGCAAAAGTTTTCTAAAGGCATAATTGACTTCATTGATCTGGATGACTTTGGCTAAGGCTTTCCACTTCCCTGTTGCAATCATACCCACTTAAAAATAATTCATTTTTGTGGTTGTTGGTTTTAAACTTGATGGAAAAAGATGGCTAATTCATGGCAGTTGAGTTCCAGATTCTGAACAGAGGGTTTAACATAATTTATTACACTTTAATAAACATAGTTACATTTAATGTATCACAGTTATTCTTGAAGTTTTGGGAGAAAATGCAATACCAACTGGAAAGCTGTAATTAAAAGAGCATGGAGGAGCAGGGCCACTTCAGCTGTGTCCACACCTCTGTGACTCTGTGGACTCTGTGTAGCCCACGAGGCTCCTCTGCTCATGAGATTCTCCAGGCAAGAGTACTAGAGTGGGTTGCCATGCCCTTACGCTCCAGGGGATATTCCTGATCCAGAAATCGGACTCGAATCTCTTAGCTCTCCTGCATTGGCAGGTGGGCTCTTTACCACTAGCGCCACCTGGGAAGCCCCAGTAACATCATAAAGGGAAAAAAAAGGGAAGAAAGGGAAAGAAAAAAGGCTACCATTTACCAAACTTCTGTTGTGTGCTAAGTGAATTCACAGATACTGGGGGGCCTCCGAGTGGCCAGTGACTAAGGCTCCATGCTCCCAATGCAGGGGGCCTGGGTTCGATCCCTGGTCAGGAAGCTAGATCCCACATGCCGCAGCTAAAAGTCTTGCATGCCAAGAAAAAGAGCGAAGGTCTCACATGCTGCAACTAAGGTCTGGCTCAGCCAAATAAACAAATATTAAACAAAACCCCCCAAATTAACAGACACTATCTCACGTGAAAACACATAATTTCAGAGATTTGCTCTGTAAGGGAAAGAGATGCCATTGTTGCTGCTTTCCCCCAAGTGCAGAGATACCTGCATTGATTGAGTGTTTTCTATGTCCCAGGCACTCTTCCAAGCCTTTACATCTACTCACATAATTCATTATCTCCATTTACAGATAAGGAAACTGAGGCACGGGTGACAGTAACTTGTCCAAGGCTGTCTAGTTGTAAGTGGCAGAGTCAAGTTTCAAACTCAGAGAGTTGGGCTCTAGAATCCGTATTCTTAACCACATCCCCACACTGCCTCTTGTCACTAAGAGGTAATTCATTCATTAAGCAAACATTTGATGAGCATCGACTCTCTCAAGCCATTATTTTTTCTTAAGGATTCTAAGCCAAATGAGATAATGCTCTTATCCTTGAGAAGCTTAAAATATACATAGATGTTCAGGAATGTGCATGCAATCAGTGACCACATTCAACCCAAGAACTTTACAACTAGCTCCTGTTTTCTGGAAGTGTTCACAATTCCATTCAAATCACTGGACAGCACTTGGCAAGAGGGACCCCCTGCTCCTGGCTTCTGCTCTAGAGGCCCTACCCTGGTCCTCTCTGAGGGTAAGGAATCCAGGGGCCATGGGCTTCATCCACCTGGAGTCTGGGCCCCAACCCCTCCCTTCTAACCTCTTTGCTGGGTACCCGGGGACTTGTAATTCCCTGTAAAGCCCTGACCCTACTTCCAGCGCTTGCACTGAAGGTAAGCCCCTTCGAGGCATATTTCAGCCCCCAGCTACAGATTCCTCAGCCAGAGGAGGGGCCAAAGGCATTGATTTGGAGGAGGAGAGCATAAATGGAACGTGGACTTGCGGGTTCACGGGGACACGTGTCCATGAGGACTGTTGCAGAGCAAGTCTGACATGGGGGCAGGAAGAGGAGTCCCAGACTGGGCAGCTCAGCCACGTTCAGCGTAGATCTCCAAAGACCCAGAGAATCCTACCTTAGAACCTGGCCTTTCAGGTTGTTCTGAAGATAATCTGTTGAGATAAGAGAACATATTTTCCCTAAGTATGCTAACTTTTTAAATCAACCTTTAAAAAGTAGATATATGGCATGATGGTTTCCATTTGCATTCTTACCCAGGCCCCAGAAGCCTGTTCACAGGTTTTGAACGGGCAGTTGTCCAGTCTCAGCACTTTTTATGATTTGTTCCGAAAGGGGGTTTCAAAGTCCCTCTGCTTTCTCTGCCATCACGCCCACTTCTTCCAACTGGCCACTGAAGCCCCCACAATGAGTGCTCCTTGGCCACTGGGGGGGCTCCTCCTCCCCCTTCAGCTCCCTCTCACCCAGTGGGTTCCATGTGCCACTATTTCAGTCACTTCCCAGGTTCTCTGTCCCTCTTACCTCCCCCAGTCTTGGCTGAGCCCTCATTTATCTGGAACTTGCACCCTAGTGGCTGAACTCTGCCGAGGAATCTCCACAATCAGCAGGATGGAGTCAGCAGCCTCAATTGAGCTGAAGACTGGTCCCCCAAAATGCACAGCTCAGTCTCCCAGTCCCTAAAATAATGATGGAATCCTTCTCTGTTTTTCCCAATATCTGAAACCCTTCTTTAACTTCACTCTCAGTGACTGTGTTTCTTGTTTCACACAGTAAATAAAATCCATCCCTTTGGAGAGCCCTCAACATCCTAGTTCTAACTTGGAATCCTCTCAGCCCTCCTCATGCATTCCTGTTACAACAGTGCAGGTGGGGGTGCCCTCCTCCCATGGGAACCAGTTGCATCCCACTGCTGTGGCTCTCTCCCTCTTTATCCCCAGATTTCAGTGTTCTTGCCTCCCTCTTGAGCCATAAACACGTGCTTTTGTTGTTATTCAGTTGCTCAGTCACGTCCAACTCTTGGCGACCCCATGGACTGCAGCACACCAGGCTTCCCTGTCCTTCACCATCCCCTGGAGTTTGCTCAGACTCATGTCCATTGAGTCAGTGATGCCATTCAACCATCCCATCCTCTGTTACCCCCTTCTCCTCCTGCCCTGAATCTTTTCCAGTGAGTCAGCTCTTTGTATTAGGTAGCCCAAGTAGTGGAGCTTCAGCCTCAGCATCAGTCCCTCCAGTGAATATTCAAGATTAAATACTGTTCTAATGTGGACTTTCCCTCCAGCTGCTGCATTGCAGCCTCATTCTTCACCCCTCCTTTACTCTTGACCTGAGTCAGTTTGGCTTCCACTGCCAACATTCCAATGAACTGGACCTCCTTGATGTTAGATCCCACGGTCCACTTTTCGGTCCGCATGTGATGAAATCTGCATTGTATAGGTGCACTGTTGCAGAGTGCAAAATCTGTAGCAAAATCTATGACGTGCCACTCTCCTCTGATGATTTCCCCTCAATTTCCCTTCCTGGCTCTTTCCCTCTATTCACCCTGCAAATGTTGAACATCCTCTGCGCTCATTCCCAGCCTTCCCTTCCCATGGTCTCTCCCTGGGATCTCACTAACTCCCATGGTCCCCATCCAGACCTCTCTTCTGCTCCAGCTTTATATTTATCTACTGCCAGTTTGACATCTTCCTACAGATGTCATCTGGGCAGCTCGAAGTCAATAAGATCAGTTTCACTGCCACTGCTCCATAATCTGGCTCTGATGACCCCATATTCTTGTGTCTTTCCACACTCACCACTCCAGCTCAGCAATATTCTCCTCTAAGAATCTCAGGAAGCTGGGCTGGCAGAGTAACTTTCTGAGGTGCTAATTCACATGGGGTGCTGAAACATCGCTGGAGTCAGTCATAAACACGATGCTGGTTCATGCAGGTTTCCATTCTTATCTCCTGTCACTGGCAAAATGTCAGCAGGCCCTATTTCCAACTGGTACACATATTAGATACCTTATTTAGAATTTGAATATGTGACAAGAAAAATGGATTGTTATTTATTATCCTCCACAGCCTAGTAATAGAGGATTTTTCAAAGCTAGGAGTGGACAATATCTTCATCCTTCAAGTTTTTGAGATGCCTGAAGAAATTGTTAAGTTGTGGCTGAAATATCAAACATGGAGTCAGATGCTGGAATAGAAGTAAGTTGCTTTTCATAAGAAAGAGAGGAAGGCTGGGGACAGAAGAGATTGAGCTTTAAGGGACAGGGGGCAGGAGGCAGGAGCTGAGGAAGTTACTAAAAAACAAGAACAGAGAAGGCCAAGATACTTGGGGAAGACATTTCTTCAGATATCTTTAATATACTGATACCTCCTAAACTCATTTCTCTAGCCAAGATCTCTCTCCTGAGTTCTAGACTTGGAGCCAGGTGATAAGAAAAACCAGCACTTATAACCAGCTTCCGAGGTGTCGCAGTTGGTAAATAATCTGCCCATGCAGGAGACACAAGAGACACAGGTCTGGGTTGGGAAGATCCCTTGGAGGAGGAAATATCAGCCCACTCCAGTGTTCTTGCCTGGAGAATCTCCATGGACAGAGGAGCCTGGCGGGCTACAGTCCACGGGGTCACAAAGAGTTGGCCATGACTGAACACGCACACGCACACACACACACACATCACTTACAAAGTCACTCTTACTACATTCTGGCAACTAAGCTAAGTGCTTTACCTATGTGAATTCAAGTCATAGAGGCATCACAAATTCAACTGAAACAGTATTCCTCATTTACCTGCCATTTCCAGACCTCTCCATGCTGATACAATCTTAGTTCACCTCCAGGATTGCTATTCTCAGCAACTGGCAAGCCTGTCCACCCCACTCCTTGCATTCTCCAACATCACTGTCTCTAAGAGCCTCTTAAGGCTTTCACAGGACCCACTTCGGCCTCTTTGCCACATATTCTCCACCTTCCTCCAGACTGAGAGTTCACAATCACAGATCTGTATGGCTTCAAGCTTTCCAACATTTCCCATCACTTTTAAGGTGAAGTCCAAATCTCTGTCTCTGGTTGTTTCCATGCCCGAGCTGGTCCAGCCCACTCCTCCACCTCCTCTCATGTTCACCTCATTTCCTTGGCTCATGGTGCTCCAGCTCTGGGGGCCTTTTAAATTTTTCTAGAACTCCCTGGCACCTGCCCACCTCGGACACTCTTTCTGTTTGGACGGCTCTTTGGGTGGTGACTTTTACAAAGTAGTTGGTTATTAAAGGTGCCACTTCACGCTAGAACTGATGGAAGCAGAAATTCTGTCAGAGATGTTGAGAATTCTCTGTTCCAGAGGGCTCATTCTTCTTAAAATCTTAAGGTTAAGAAAAAAAGGCACAGGGCATCTGAATTCCAATGGGCTGGGGAAACCTCCGCATCCTAGATAACTACACCTCTTCCGACGTGCACGGCTGAAACCAGGTTGAAGACAGTGCCAGGGTGTCTTAAAAAGGTGCCTTAAAAGGTGTCTTTCTCTGTAAACCCTGCAGGGGAAGGGCCAGCCTGGGCCCTTGGATTTGACAGGCTCAGGACTCAGCATGAAGAGGAGTCCCTGATCTTGGCTCAGGGAGTCTTTGCTCACTTCTGCATTATGGATTCTGATTAGAACCTGCCAGAGGGACATCTAAGAGCTCTGCCCTAAACTAGATCTTCTTTAGCCCACATTATTCATTTCTACTACGTTCCAGGAATGCCCTGAACTTGGCCTATCTACTGGATGCTGTTAATACATACTGAATGCTATAGACAATGTAACCTAGTCCACATTCTATATGTTATATAGTATATAATGAATACTATACCTATATTCTGTATACTTTATAAGATAAACTACACAATATAGTATATATACAATTGATAATAAAATGTATTAGATGGGTATTATATCTACTGGCAGTGTTTTGTCATAATAGGTATTTAATAAACATATGTTGAATGAGGAAAGATACCTCAATATAATAAAGGCCATATATGACAAACCCACAGCTAATATCATACTCAGTGTTGAAAAGTTGAAACCATTTCATGTAAGACTGGCAATAAGACAAGGATGCTCATTCTCACCAATTTTATTTCACACAGAGGTGGAAGTCCTAGCCACAGTAATTAAGCAATAAAAAGAAGTAAAAGGGATTGAAATCAGAAAGGAAGAAGTAAAACTTTCATTGTTTGCAGATGATATAATACATATAGAAAATCCTAAAAACACTACAAAAAACTATTAGAATTACTAAATGAATTCAGTAAAGTTGCAGGATACAAAATTATTATACAGAAATCTGCTTTATTTCTACTCACTAAAAGTGGGCTTTCAGAAAGAGACATTAGGAAAAAAAATCCCATTTACAATTGCATCAAAAAGAATAAAATATTTAGGAGTGATTCTAATCAAAGAGATAAAAGGCTTGGAGAACTGTAAGATATTGATCAAAAAACTTGAAATGTCATGGACAAATGAAAAGATACCACACTCATGTCTTTTGGAAATATTAATATTGTTAAAATGATCATACTCTGCAAGACAATCTACAGATTCAATGCAATCCCTATCAAAATACCAATGACACTTTTCACAGAGCTAGAATAGGGCTATAATCCTAAAATTTGTATGGAAATGCAAAAGGCCCAAATAGACAAAACAATCTCAAGAAAGAACAAAGCTGGAAGTATCACAAGTCCTGATTTTAAACTATAATGCAAAGCTACTGTAATCAAAATAGTATGGTACTGACATAAAACATACCCATAGATAAGCAGAACAGCATAGAGAGCCCAGAAATAAACCCATGCTTATACGGTTAATTAATCTATGACAAAGAAGCCAGGAAAATACAATGGGAAAAAGTCAGCTTCTTCAGTAGATGGTATTGGGAAAACTGAATAGCTTAATGCATCAGCATGAAACTGGACTACTTTTTCACTCTATACAGAAAAATAAATTCAAAATGAATTAAAAATCTGAAACTATAAAAGTCCTAGAAGAAGACATAGGCAGTATGCTCTTTGACACTGGCCTTAGCAATAGTTCTTTGGATCTGTCTCCTCATACAAGGGAAACAAAAGCAAAAATAAACAGTACTACATAAAATTAAAAGTTTTTACACAGCAAGGTGATGGTGAAGGTGAAGGTGAAGTTGCTCAGTCGTGTCCGACTCTTGCGACCCCGTGGACTGTAACCTACTAGGCTCCTCAGTCCATGGGATTCTCCAGGCAAGAATACTGGAGTGGATTGCCATTTCCTTAAGGAAACTAAAATGAGAAGGTAACCTACTGAATGGGAGAAGATGTTTACAAACAATTTATCCATTAAAGGGCTAATATGCAAAATATGCAGAAAACTCATACAAGTCAACATAAAATGGGCAGAGGATCTGAACAGACATTTTTCTAAAGAAGACATACACTAAGCAGGTGAAGTGACACACTTATATATATATATTTTACTACAATAAAATCATTTTGAATTCTCAAAACAAAAGAAGATACACAGATGGTCAACATGCACATGAAAAGATGCTCAATGTCACTAATTATTAGTGTTGATGATGCAGAGAAAAAGGGAACACTTATGAACTGGTAGTGGGAACGTAAATTGGTACAACCACTATACAGTATAGAGATCCTCAAAAAAGTGAAAGTGAAGCTACCATATGATCCAGCAATTTTACTTCTGGATATTTACTGGAAGAAAACAGAAACACTAATTTGAAAAGATATATGGGGACTTCCCTGGTGGTCCAGTGCTGAAGACTCTGCCTTGCAATGCAGGAGATGGGGGTTCAGTCCCTGGTGGGAGAGCTAAGATCCCACATGCCACGGAGCAACTAAGCCCACACACTGCAACTAGAGAGCCCGTGTGCCATAACGAAAGACACTGCATGACACAGTGAAGATCCTGCCTGCTGCAACTGAGACCTGATGCAGCTGAATAAACGATATTTGCACCCCTATGTTTATTTCAGCATTATTTACAATAGCCAAGATGTACAAGCAACGTAAGCGTCTATCAACAGAAAAATGGGTAAAGAAGATCTGGTATATAGACAGTGTACTATTAATCATTTAAAAAGAAATGAAAGTTGCCACTTGCAACAATGTGGATGGATCTAGAGAATATTGAGACAACTGAACTAAGCCAGAGGAAGACAGATTCTGTGTGATCTTATTTATATGTGGAATCTAAAAGCCAAACAAAACAAGCTGAAAACAGACCCATAGATACAGAGAACAAAAGGATGGTCACCAGATGGACAGAAGGTGAGAAGGTGAGTGAGACAGATGAAAGGGATTAAGAGGTACAAATCTTCAGTGGTATAGTAAATGAGCCACAAGGACGTAATATACCACGCAAGGAATATGGTCAATAATAATTTAATAACTTTGTATGGAGACAGACGGTTACTAGACTTACCATGGTGATCATTTCATAATGGATGCCAATGTCAAATACTATGTAGTACGCCTGAAACTAACCTCCTACTGTACATCAGATATGTTTCGACTAAAAAAATAATATATATATCATTTTGGAAGAATGAAAACAGTATTTATTCAACACTATGAAATTGTGCCAGAGCCTAGTCACTGAGGATTTATTCTTTCAACCCTTCTTTCTTAGCTGTCTCCTTAAGGCAGTTTCCTTCTTTTCCCAGTGTGTTCTGGTTCCTTTGGGACAAGGGAA
>SJYX01021718.1:37803-52799 GCA_006410675.1 Oreotragus oreotragus
GGGGGAGGCGGGAGACAGGCAGACGGACAGACAGACGGGACCTGCCTTGTGACTGAGCCGCCCAGGCCCGGGGAGGGGGTGGGCCACCCAGAGACCCTCAGGGAAGCTGAGTTAACCCCCGAGCCTCGGGGGGACCCCGCACCTCCGGGCCCCCGCCGGCGCCCGCTCATTGGCAGGGTCGGATGGGGCGGGAGGACAGCGCGCAGGGCTCGCGCGCCTTCTCAGCTGCCCACCCACGCCTCCAGCCCTCGGGAGCCGCCGCCGCCGGGTTTTGGCCACTGTGCACCCAGCCGGGGCTCTCCATCACTGGCTTCTGGCCCCTCTCTCCGTTGATGTCTAGACTGACCCAGATTACCTGGGTCCAGTCTTCCTCGTGGCGCCTACCTTTTCTCCTGTCTCGGGTTTTTGAAAACCAGAGCCCTAGTTCAGGGCATAATAAATGCCAGCCACACCATCCCCAGTTCTGCAATTAAGCTACTTTACAAGCAGTTGTTTCCTAGTGAAGACTTCCCTCTCCACTCCACCGTGCCCCGAAGCTTAATAACAGGCAGGGCATGAGAGTGGATTACTACTGTAAATTAAATACGCGTACCATTACCCCTCTGGCAGAAATCTGACAGAAGGATATGCAGAGAACTTTTTGGACCAGTGACAAATAAGTTTTTTTTTTTTTTTTTTTTTAAAGCAGAGAGTAACGATTGTAGCTTAGAGATGAAATTAGATTAACTGTTGCCACAGACTGACCTTTAGTCATGAACGCGTTGGTGATGTTAAAAAAGGAAAAAACTTCCCTGCTTATTACATGGATGTTGTCAAAAGCCATATCAATATTTGTATAAGAATGTTTTAACTGTTTCCTGACCCCTTTGTGTTGCTGGCATTTTGAAATATTGAAATCTAAAATAGAAAATGAGGTTAATTGGAAGAGTAACATATGTTATAAGGAGGAGGAAAGAAATGTCAACTGCTCTTAAACCATCCTTAGTCCTAAATTCCTGCCTCCAAAATAAGAGCTGTCCGTTTTAATCCTGAGACTCTGTCTCCATCTTTTGGAACCAAGCTGGCTCCTTTTTCACATGAACTTTGTGATTCCCACCCCCCGCCTTTTTTTTTAAAAGCGAGAATTGTCAGGGAAAACTGCAAGGCAAACACTACCTTTGTCTCTAATTCCTCTGACTCACGGTAGCAGTCATAATGGTCATTTTATGTTGCTGATGCTTTCAGTGCATTTTCAAATGGTGTGTTAGCTGAATTCCAAGTCAGAAGGAGGATAAGACATGAGCCTTAAAAACTGACCTGGAAAATGTTAGATGTAACAGCATGTCCCAAGGGGGTGTACTGAGTTACTTCCTCAGGAGAGACTCAAAAGACCAGAGCTACACTCCTAGGAAATAAGGTTAAAAATATCTAACGTGGAAAAGAACAAAATACAGCTTCAGGGAATGGTTGCCTTGGTGACTGGAAGTATATGTGTGTCTGTACATGTGTACAAGTGTGGGAGAGTTATTATGGGATGGCTAAATATGTTCATATTTATTTGTTTCCAATGCTTATTCATTTATTACTCTGCCATCCTGAGTCATGTCCCGTCATGCATCATGAGATCTGCAACAGGTGGTATCTGGGACAATCACGCCCGTTCGTGGTATCCTGCCATACGTGGGACAGCACTGCCAGGCAGATGGTCCTGAAGACCTGAGTCATTCACAGGAATGGCTCAACTGCTGTCTCGGAACAGCGCCCTAAAATTGGCAAGACTTTTAGATGGGCAGGATCATTTCAATTCCCTAGAAATTTCCATCAGCCTCAGAGGAGAGGAAACATTTCTGAAGGTCAGCATGGAACCAAGCATTCCCTGGGCTTCAGTCACCCTGGGAGATTAGCCAGCGTTCTTTATTTTTTTCTTCCCTCCTACTCCCGGAGTCTTACCCACCCTCTGCCCGTGTGCCACCTATTAATTCAATTCTAGGCTTCTGGGGGGCACTGCATTGGTCCACAGTGATTGTGTTGTGGTAAGAAGCCAGACGCCACATTTTCCTGTTCCCATCAACTCTTTTCTGATGGGGGAACAAAAGGAAAACCAGGATTTAGGATAATTCAGATTGTAAAAACGTCACTGGGCTTCCCTGATAGCTCAGGAAAGACAGGTTCGATTCCTGGGTTGGGAAGATCCCCGGAGAAGGTAATGGCAACCCAGTCTGGTATTCTTGCCTGGAAAATCCCATGGACAGAGGAGCCTGACAGACTACAGTACATGGGGTCGCAAAGAGTTGGACACAACTGAGTGGCTAAACAACGACAAAATCATCACTAATGGCTTCATGGCTAGAATTCTGGAGCTGGCGGGGGTCTCTGTTCAAGGCGGATGGAATTTGGTAAGTTGTCCAGTCTGTACTGCACAGCCTCACACTTC
The DNA here is from genome assembly GCA_006410675.1 of Oreotragus oreotragus. NCBI lineage: Eukaryota > Metazoa > Chordata > Mammalia > Artiodactyla > Bovidae > Oreotragus > Oreotragus oreotragus. The sequence goes on from SJYX01021718.1 coordinate 40,217, forward strand.
TTGCCCCCAGCTCCCTCAGTCCTCAAGAGTCCTTTCTTTCTGGGCCCCTGGTCACTCTCTTTTAGTATCACATTGAAACCACTTTTTATTCTGGCCACCCCAGCCTCAGGAGTTCTGGGTGCAGGGAGTGGACTCATAGCACACTGTGGAGCCGCCCATTGGAGTCCTTTGAATGAGTAGGCGCTTGATCTAAACCTGCCCTCCTCCTGTCCAGTCTTCCTAAGTTTCCTCCCCCTTTCTCTGCTGCTGATGTTTGCTTACCTGAATAAGTTTAACCTAGACTCAATGGCACCCCACTCCAGTACTCTTGTCTGGAAACTCCCATGGACGGAGGAGCCTGGTAGGCTGCAGTCCATGAGGTCGCTAAGAGCCGGACACGACTGAGCAACTTCACTTTCACTCTTCACTTTCATGCATTGGAGAAGGAAATGGCAACCCACTCCAGTGTTCTTTCCTGGAGAATCCCAGGGACGGGGGAGCCTGGTGGGCTGCTGTCTATGGGGTCGCACAGAGTCAAACACAACTGAAGCGACTTAGCAATAGCAGCAGCAGCAGACTCCTCCAAGGGCGATCTAGAACAGCAAGAGGGGAGGGAGCAGGGGAGTGCAGAGGACTGACTCATTCATTCTGCCTGGGGAGGGGCCCCTGTGCACAGACCCCTGCAGGAGACCTCCCTGCGGAAACAGGACTGCCCCTGCAGGCCACACACAGCCGATGACCCCCGACCCCCGACCCCCTCCCTGAGTGAGGGCGCCTGTGGAGAACTGACCTCTGACTGCATGGTGGATAAGCCTCCCTCTCTGCCAGCTCGACCTGTAGACCTGTTACCACTTGGTAATATTTTCAAACAGTTTTTAGAATTGAAATATAGTTAAATTACCATGTTGTGTTAGTTTTAAGTGTTTGGCAAAGTGATTCTCTCTCTCTCTCTCTCTATATATATATATATGTTTGGTTGGTCAAAAAGTTTGTTCAAGTTTTTGGTGAGATGGTACAGAAAAGCCCAANTTGGTAATATTTTCAAACAGTTTTTAGAATTGAAATATAGTTAAATTACCATGTTGTGTTAGTTTTAAGTGTTTGGCAAAGTGATTCTCTCTCTCTCTCTCTCTATATATATATATATGTTTGGTTGGTCAAAAAGTTTGTTCAAGTTTTTGGTGAGATGGTACAGAAAAGCCCAAGTGAACTTTTTGGCCAACCTAATATATGATACATATATGTGTGTGTGTATATATATCCTTTTTCAGATTCTTTTCCATTTAGGTTATTACAAGACAGTCAAATAATTATTGATTAAGGCCTGTACTCTTTGGAATGACAGGGAAGGGGTCTTTCCACTGGCCATTGTAGTCCTGCTCCTTACACTGGGCCCAGCCACAGTAGGACCTCAAGCGATCTTTCTTCAAGGAATACATCTGCTAAAATGTTTCTGTGTCCATTTCGTTCCTCCTGTAGTCCCCAGAGTTGATGTTTCCTTTCCTCTAGAGTTCTACCCTCTCTTCCTTTTCAGGTTCTCGTCCACCTGGTGGGTTGCATAGTAAGAAAACCTCCCCACCTCTCTACACCCCCTTTGCCAAACACAAGCCCGTTTGTTTTAAGGGTGGTTTTGCAAAACTGACTTCAAGAAACAGGTGGCAACAAACCCGGGCCTTTCATCAACATCTGGGAATCTCACCTCTCGCGACCCTGGTCTCCGGCGTGGCCGCCCGTCCTGCCCCAGGCTCTCCAGGCGCTTTGTCCAGCCCGGTGAGAGCAGCGGTCACACTGGCTTGTTCCCACCTCCGTCTTTTGGGTTAGCCTGGGAGCTCCACTGGAGACTTGGGTCCCCTGAGGCCTTTCTGTCTTCATTCTCATCGGAGTGTGAAAACCTGCCGAGCTCACTTTCTCGGCCGGCTTTCAAGACCTCCTCGAGAGGACGCCCTGTGCCTTCGTGAGCAATACAAGTCCTGTGTGTGGGCTTTATTGGTTTTCTGCGTAACCCAAGAAATACTGCTCTCTCTCTTTTTCTCTTTCTTTTCGTCGACTGGTCTACCAGGTCCCGGTCTGTAAAAGACCGCAACACATACTGTCCTTCATAATGGCTATACCAATTCACATTCCCACCAACAGTGTAAGAAGGCTTATTTTTCTCCACACCCTCTGCAGCATTTGTCATCTGTAGGCTTTTGGATCATGGCTAGTGTGAGGTGGTACCTCATTGTGGTTTTGATTTGCATTTGTCTAATAATTAGTGATGTTGATCATTTTTCATGTGCCTGTCAAGCCATCTGAATGTCTTCTTTGGAGAAATATCTTTTTATGCCCATCTTTTGATTGGGTTGTTTGGTTTTTTATTATTGCATTTAATGAGCTGTTTATATATTTTGGAAATTAAGTACTTGTTGGTTGCATCACTTGCAAATATCTTCTCCCAGTCCCTAGGCTGTCTTTCTGTTTTGGTTTTGATTTCCTTTGCTCTGCAAAAGCTTATAAGTTTGATTAGGTCCCATTTGTTTATTTTTATTTTTTTCTATTGCTTTGGGAGACTGAGCTACAAAAACATTGGTACAATTTATGGGTTTATGTCAGAGAATGTTTTGCCTATGTTCTCTTCCGAAATGTAACCTTTTCAGGAGACAAGAGTTCTTACAGAAGTAATCACGTTAAAATGAGGTCATTACAGTAGGCTATAATCCAATGTGACTGGTGTCCTTATGAAAAGGGAAATGTGAACACAGACAAACGCTCAGAGAGAATGCCATGTGAAGACGAAGGCAGACACTGAAAGCAAGGAAAGCCAAAGATGGCCAGCCAACCAGCAGAAGTTGCAGGAGAGGCATGAAGCAGAGTTTCTGTCACAGCCCACAGAAGAAATTAACCCCGCCAACACCTTGGTCTCAGACTCCTTATGAAAAGGGAAATGTGAACACAGACAAACGCTCAGAGAGAATGCCATGTGAAGACGAAGGCAGACACTGAAAGCAAGGAAAGCCAAAGATGGCCAGCCAACCAGCAGAAGTTGCAGGAGAGGCATGAAGCAGAGTTTCTGTCACAGCCCACAGAAGAAATTAACCCCGCCAACACCTTGGTCTCAGACTTCTAGCCTCCAGAACTGTGACGAGACATTTCTGTTAAGCCCCCCAGTTTGTGGTACTTTGTTACAGCCCCAGAAAACTGATAGCAATGTTCTTGTGAACCCAGACACTGAACATCTGGAAATAGCAAGAGGATTTCTGTGGTCACTGCTTCACACCTCCTTCTGAGACTGCATCTCTTTCCTTGTCATTTATATTCAAATAGCATTTACTGAGCATCTACTATAAGTGAGCATTTTTCTTTGGGGATATTAGTATTCCCTGGAAAAGGAGATGGCAGCCCACTCCAGTGTTCTTGTCTGGAGAATCCCATGGACAGAGGAGCCTGCTGGACCACAGTCTATGGGGTCCCAAAGGGTCGGACACGAATAAGAGACGTTAGTATCCATAACTCCCTAAACCTCATACATCATTGCTACCCACGTCTACGAGATGAGGGAAAACTGAGGCTTAGTGAGCTTAAGAGACTGAGTGGTTTAAACACAACATTGTGAATCAACTATGAAGAAAATTAAAAAAAAAATAACAGTAGAAATAATAAAAAGAAATTGAGTGGGGTCACCTATCCAGGAAATAGAAGCACCCAGGTTAGAATCCAGATCTCTTGTTTCTAAATCCAGGGCAGTGCTAACTACTGAGCACAAATTTAGGGCCCTCCTCCACCCCATCTGCCTTTGGCTTATTTGAAAATATGAACCACTTGGAGTGGGAGCCTCCTGCCAGCATTCTCAAGGCGAGAACGCGAGTCCTTGAAGTGATGCCCGCAGCCCTGTGGCACAGATGCCATCCCTGCCGGTGCTGAGTGCCCCTGGGCAGGGCTGCCGGAGCTGCCCAGAGAATCACCTGCATCCCACTCACCTGATGGGCTTGTTACAGACGGAGCTGTCTTTGGGCAGAATAATCTTTTTTCCTGGTTTCAAATGCAGTGGATATTTCTTCAGAGAATTTAAAAAGTACAGAGAAGCACACAGAAGGAAACAAGCCTCCATTTAAGTTTCATCCTTAAGGTCCTGAATCTAGGTGTATGTAGTGTGTGTTGCATCTTCTGTAGGGGTTATATTTAAAGTTTGGTTGGGGGATATGTAAAAGAGCCTTCAAGTTGCTTGGAAGCCCAAAGGCCAAGGGGGGNGGGGGAGGCGGGAGACAGGCAGACGGACAGACAGACGGGACCTGCCTTGTGACTGAGCCGCCCAGGCCCGGGGAGGGGGTGGGCCACCCAGAGACCCTCAGGGAAGCTGAGTTAACCCCCGAGCCTCGGGGGGACCCCGCACCTCCGGGCCCCCGCCGGCGCCCGCTCATTGGCAGGGTCGGATGGGGCGGGAGGACAGCGCGCAGGGCTCGCGCGCCTTCTCAGCTGCCCACCCACGCCTCCAGCCCTCGGGAGCCGCCGCCGCCGGGTTTTGGCCACTGTGCACCCAGCCGGGGCTCTCCATCACTGGCTTCTGGCCCCTCTCTCCGTTGATGTCTAGACTGACCCAGATTACCTGGGTCCAGTCTTCCTCGTGGCGCCTACCTTTTCTCCTGTCTCGGGTTTTTGAAAACCAGAGCCCTAGTTCAGGGCATAATAAATGCCAGCCACACCATCCCCAGTTCTGCAATTAAGCTACTTTACAAGCAGTTGTTTCCTAGTGAAGACTTCCCTCTCCACTCCACCGTGCCCCGAAGCTTAATAACAGGCAGGGCATGAGAGTGGATTACTACTGTAAATTAAATACGCGTACCATTACCCCTCTGGCAGAAATCTGACAGAAGGATATGCAGAGAACTTTTTGGACCAGTGACAAATAAGTTTTTTTTTTTTTTTTTTTTTAAAGCAGAGAGTAACGATTGTAGCTTAGAGATGAAATTAGATTAACTGTTGCCACAGACTGACCTTTAGTCATGAACGCGTTGGTGATGTTAAAAAAGGAAAAAACTTCCCTGCTTATTACATGGATGTTGTCAAAAGCCATATCAATATTTGTATAAGAATGTTTTAACTGTTTCCTGACCCCTTTGTGTTGCTGGCATTTTGAAATATTGAAATCTAAAATAGAAAATGAGGTTAATTGGAAGAGTAACATATGTTATAAGGAGGAGGAAAGAAATGTCAACTGCTCTTAAACCATCCTTAGTCCTAAATTCCTGCCTCCAAAATAAGAGCTGTCCGTTTTAATCCTGAGACTCTGTCTCCATCTTTTGGAACCAAGCTGGCTCCTTTTTCACATGAACTTTGTGATTCCCACCCCCCGCCTTTTTTTTTAAAAGCGAGAATTGTCAGGGAAAACTGCAAGGCAAACACTACCTTTGTCTCTAATTCCTCTGACTCACGGTAGCAGTCATAATGGTCATTTTATGTTGCTGATGCTTTCAGTGCATTTTCAAATGGTGTGTTAGCTGAATTCCAAGTCAGAAGGAGGATAAGACATGAGCCTTAAAAACTGACCTGGAAAATGTTAGATGTAACAGCATGTCCCAAGGGGGTGTACTGAGTTACTTCCTCAGGAGAGACTCAAAAGACCAGAGCTACACTCCTAGGAAATAAGGTTAAAAATATCTAACGTGGAAAAGAACAAAATACAGCTTCAGGGAATGGTTGCCTTGGTGACTGGAAGTATATGTGTGTCTGTACATGTGTATAAGTGTGGGAGAGTTATTATGGGATGGTTAAATATGTTCATATTTATTTGTTTCCAATGCTTATTCATTTATTACTCTGCCATCCTGAGTCATGTCCCGTCATGCATCATGAGATCTGCAACAGGTGGTATCTGGGACAATCACGCCCGTTCGTGGTATCCTGCCATACGTGGGACAGCACTGCCAGGCAGATGGTCCTGAAGACCTGAGTCATTCACAGGAATGGCTCAACTGCTGTCTCGGAACAGCGCCCTAAAATTGGCAAGACTTTTAGATGGGCAGGATCATTTCAATTCCCTAGAAATTTCCATCAGCCTCAGAGGAGAGGAAACATTTCTGAAGGTCAGCATGGAACCAAGCATTCCCTGGGCTTCAGTCACCCTGGGAGATTAGCCAGCGTTCTTTATTTTTTTCTTCCCTCCTACTCCCGGAGTCTTACCCACCCTCTGCCCGTGTGCCACCTATTAATTCAATTCTAGGCTTCTGGGGGGCACTGCATTGGTCCACAGTGATTGTGTTGTGGTAAGAAGCCAGACGCCACATTTTCCTGTTCCCATCAACTCTTTTCTGATGGGGGAACAAAAGGAAAACCAGGATTTAGGATAATTCAGATTGTAAAAACGTCACTGGGCTTCCCTGATAGCTCAGGAAAGACAGGTTCGATTCCTGGGTTGGGAAGATCCCCGGAGAAGGTAATGGCAACCCAGTCTGGTATTCTTGCCTGGAAAATCCCATGGACAGAGGAGCCTGACAGACTACAGTACATGGGGTCGCAAAGAGTTGGACACAACTGAGTGGCTAAACAACGACAAAATCATCACTAATGGCTTCATGGCTAGAATTCTGGAGCTGGCGGGGGTCTCTGTTCAAGGCGGATGGAATTTGGTAAGTTGTCCAGTCTGTACTGCACAGCCTCACACTTCTTGCCCCCAGTTCCCTCAGTCCTCAAGAGTCCTTTCTTTCTGGGCCCCTGGTCACTCTCTTTTAGTATCACATTGAAACCACTTTTTATTCTGGCCACCCCAGCCTCAGGAGTTCTGGGTGCAGGGAGTGGACTCATAGCACACTGTGGAGCCGCCCATTGGAGTCCTTTGAATGAGTAGGCGCTTGATCTAAACCTGCCCTCCTCCTGTCCAGTCTTCCTAAGTTTCCTCCCCCTTTCTCTGCTGCTGATGTTTGTTTACCTGAATAAGTTTAACCTAGACTCAATGGCACCCCACTCCAGTACTCTTGTCTGGAAACTCCCATGGACGGAGGAGCCTGGTAGGCTGCAGTCCATGAGGTTGCTAAGAGCCGGACACAACTGAGCAACTTCACTTTCACTCTTCACTTTCATGCATTGGAGAAGGAAATGGCAACCCACTCCAGTGTTCTTTCCTGGAGAATCCCAGGGACGGGGGAGCCTGGTGGGCTGCTGTCTATGGGGTCGCACAGAGTCAGACACAACTGAAGCGACTTAGCAATAGCAGCAGCAGCAGACTCCTCCAAGGGCGATCAAGAACAGCAGGAGGGGAGGGAGCAGGGGAGTGCAGAGGACTGACTCATTCATTCTGCCTGGGGAGGGCCCCCTGTGCACAGACCCCTGCAGGAGACCTCCCTGTGGAAACAGGACTGCCCCTGCAGGCCGCACACAGCCGATGACCCCCGACCCCCTCCCTGAGTGAGGGCGCCTGTAGAGAACTGACCTCTGACTGCGTGGTGGATAAGCCTCCCTCTCTGCCAGCTCGACCTGTAGACCTGTTACCGCTTGGTAATATTTTCAAACAGTTTTTAGAATTGAAGTATAGTTAAATTACAATGTTGTGTTAGTTTTAAGTGTACAGCAAAGTGATTATATATATATATATATGTTTGGTTGGTCAAAAAGTTTGTTCAAGTTTTTGGTGAGATGGTACAGAAAAGCCCAAGTGAACTTTTTGGCCAACCTAATATATGATACATATATGTGTGTGTGTGTATATATCCTTTTTCAGATTCTTTTCCATTTAGGTTATTACAAGACAGTCAAATAATTATTGATTAAGGCCTGTACTCTTTGGAATGACAGGGAAGGGGTCTTTCCACTGGCCATTGTAGTCCTGCTCCTTACACTGGGCCCAGCCACAGTAGGACCTCAAGCGATCTTTCTTCAAGGAATACATCTGCTAAAATGTTTCTGTGTCCATTTCGTTCCTCCTGTAGTCCCCAGAGTTGATGTTTCCTTTCCTCTAGAGTTCTACCCCTTCTTCCTTTTCAGGTTCTCGTCCACCTGGTGGGTTGCATAGTAAGAAAACCTCCCCACCTCTCTACACCCCCTTTGCCAAACACAAGCCCGTTTGTTTTAAGGGTGGTTTTGCAAAACTGACTTCAAGAAACAGGTGGCAACAAACCCGGGCCTTTCATCAACATCTGGGAATCTCACCTCTCGCGACCCTGGTCTCCGGCGTGGCCGCCCGTCCTGCCCCAGGCTCTCCAGGCGCTTTGTCCAGCCCGGTGAGAGCAGCGGTCACACTGGCTTGTTCCCACCTCCGTCTTTTGGGTTAGCCTGGGAGCTCCGCTAGAGACTTGGGTCCCCTGAGGCCTTTCTGTCTTCATTCTCATCGGAGTGTGAAAACCTGCCGAGCTCACTTTCTCGGCCGGCTTTCAAGACCTCCTCGAGAGGACGCCCTGTGCCTTCGTGAGCAATACAAGTCCTGTGTGTGGGCTTTATTGGTTTTCTGCGTAACCCAAGAAATACTGCTCTCTCTCTTTTTCTCTTTCTTTTCGTCGACTGGTCTACCAGGTCCCGGTCTGTAAAAGACCGCAACACATACTGTCCTTCATAATGGCTATACCAATTCACATTCCCACCAACAGTGTAAGAAGGCTTATTTTTCTCCACACCCTCTGCAGCATTTGTCATCTGTAGGCTTTTGGATCATGGCTAGTGTGAGGTGGTACCTCATTGTGGTTTTGATTTGCATTTGTCTAATAATTAGTGATGTTGATCATTTTTCATGTGCCTGTCAAGCCATCTGAATGTCTTCTTTGGAGAAATATCTTTTTATGCCCATCTTTTGATTGGGTTGTTTGGTTTTTTATTATTGCATTTAATGAGCTGTTTATATATTTTGGAAATTAAGTACTTGTTGGTTGCATCACTTGCAAATATCTTCTCCCAGTCCCTAGGCTGTCTTTCTGTTTTGGTTTTGATTTCCTTTGCTCTGCAAAAGCTTATAAGTTTGATTAGGTCCCATTTGTTTATTTTTATTTTTTTCTATTGCTTTGGGAGACTGAGCTACAAAAACATTGGTACAATTTATGGGTTTATGTCAGAGAATGTTTTGCCTATGTTCTCTTCCGAAATGTAACCTTTTCAGGAGACAAGAGTTCTTACAGAAGTAATCACGTTAAAATGAGGTCATTACAGTAGGCTATAATCCAATGTGACTGGTGTCCTTATGAAAAGGGAAATGTGAACACAGACAAACGCTCAGAGAGAATGCCATGTGAAGACGAAGGCAGACACTGAAAGCAAGGAAAGCCAAAGATGGCCAGCCAACCAGCAGAAGTTGCAGGAGAGGCATGAAGCAGAGTTTCTGTCACAGCCCACAGAAGAAATTAACCCCGCCAACACCTTGGTCTCAGACTTCTAGCCTCCAGAACTGTGACGAGACATTTCTGTTAAGCCCCCCAGTTTGTGGTACTTTGTTACAGCCACAGAAAACTGATAGCAATGTTCTTGTGAACCCAGACACTGAACATCTGGAAATAGCAAGAGGATTTCTGTGGTCACTGCTTCACACCTCCTTCTGAGATTGCATCTCTTTCCTTGTCATTTATATTCAAATAGCATTTACTGAGCATCTACTATAAGTGAGCATTTTTCTTTGGGGATATTAGTATTCCCTGGAAAAGGAGATGGCAGCCCACTCCAGTGTTCTTGTCTGGAGAATCCCATGGACAGAGGAGCCTGCTGGACCACAGTCTATGGGGTCCCAAAGAGTCGGACACGAATAAGAGACGTTAGTATCCATAACTCCCTAAACCTCATACATCATTGCTACCCACGTCTACGAGATGAGGGAAAACTGAGGCTTACTGAGCTTAAGAGACTGAGTGGTTTAAACACAACATTGTGAATCACCTATGAAGAAAATTTAAAAAAAAATAACAGTAGAAATAATAAAAAGAAATTGAGTGGGGTCACCTATCCAGGAAATAGAAGCACCCAGGTTAGAATCCAGATCTCTTGTTTCTAAATCCAGGGCAGTGCTAACTACTGAGCACAAATTTAGGGCCCTCCTCCACCCCATCTGCCTTTGGCTTATTTGAAAATATGAACCACTTGGAGTGGGAGCCTCCTGCCAGCATTCTCAAGGCGAGAACGCGAGTCCTTGAAGTGATGCCCGCAGCCCTGTGGCACAGATGCCATCCCTGCCGGTGCTGAGTGCCCCTGGGCAGGGCTGCCGGAGCTGCCCAGAGAATCACCTGCATCCCACTCACCTGATGGGCTTGTTACAGACGGAGCTGTCTTTGGGCAGAATAATCTTTTTTCCTGGTTTCAAATGCAGTGGATATTTCTTCAGAGAATTTAAAAAGTACAGAGAAGCACACAGAAGGAAACAAGCCTCCATTTAGGTTTCATCCTTAAGGTCCTGAATCTAGGTGTATGTGGTGTGTGTTGCATCTTCTGTAGGGGTTATATTTAAAGTTTGGTTGGGGGATATGTAAAAGAGCCTTCAAGTTGCTTGGAAGCCCAAAGGCCAAGGGGGGAAAAAAAAACCTTTTTTCTCCTTGTGTTCAAAAAAATATTTAGTTACAGATGCTGTGTTAAGTCACTTTCAGTTCAGTTCAGTCGCTCAGTCGTGTCCGACTCTTTGCGACCCCATGAATCACAGCATGCCAGGCCTCCCTGTCCATCACCAACTCCTGGAGTTCACTCAGACTCATGTCCATCAAGTCAGTGATGCCATCCAGCCATCTCATCCTCGGTCGTCCCCTTCTCCTCCTGCCCCCAATCCCTCCCAGCATCAGAGNGGGCTTAGCTGCCCATGGCATGTGGGGTCTTCCTGGATCAGGGATTGAAGCCATGTCTCCTGCGTTGGCAGGTGGATTCTTTACCACTGAGCCACCAGGAAAGCCCTAGGTTCACTCTTGATGTCGTACATTCTATGGGTTTAGAGAGATGTATAATGACATGTGTCCACCGTTATGGTATCATACATAATAGTTTCACTGCCCTAAAAGTCCTTTGTGCTCTACGTATTCATTGCTCCCCAAGGCCTTAAAGTTAATGAATAAATCCAATAACTCTTCTTACCAAACATTTCCAAAGCTGTGTTAATTTAATCAAAACCAGTGTGTAAATGTTTGTCAAGTCCCAGGCATGGATCCAGGCACTGGATATGTAGCAATAAACAAAGCAGCTCAAGATCCATTCTCTTCAAAAAAATTAATTTAAATAATCCATTCTCTCCTGAATCTTAGACTTTAGAGAGATATAAACAATCAACAAGCATCTGAATAACACAAATTTGAAAAGGAATTCTTGTTGTGAAGAAGACAGAATGGGTAACATACTAGACGTCGATGGGGGTGGGTACAGGGCTCCTCTATAATGGACAGTGGGCAGCTGCCTTTATTGCACCTGAGGGGGGCGCATTTGAGCTGACACCTAACCTTGAGAAAGACAGCCATTCAGAGACTGGGAGGACAGTGTGGCATAGAGCAGAAACAAATTTTATTTTTCCGCTATGAAGAAATAAACTGGGGCATTTGAGAAATGGAGAGAAGTCCTTTGTGCCAAGGTGTATAGTGAGTTACCTGGAGAAAGGCAGGAGAAGGGAGAGAGAGGCAGATGGGGCCAGACAGTGTGAGGCTTCCCAGGTCACGGGAAAGCACTGAGGTTTCTTCCCAAGTGAAACGAGAAGGCATTGTAGGCTGTGAAAAGGGAGAGTGCATTTTATGAAAATCACATGAGCTGCTTTGTGAAGACATTGTGGAGACTTTGTGGAGAGAAGAGTGAGGCAGAGCTGGAAGCTACCAGATGGGTTAGGAGCAATGGCAGAGGGCTAGGTGAGGGGTGGCTGTGGCTTGAATGATGGTGATTGCAGTGGACACAGAGGGAAATGAACAAGGAGGTAGAGACAGCAACTTGATGATGGGTCAGAAACAGAAGGTGAAGGAACAAAGGCAATCAAAGGTGACCGACCTTGGTATTGACATTTACAGGACAGGAAAGAATAAGAAAGGACAGGCATTTTTTGTTTGTTTTCTTTTGTTGTGTGAGTGGGTGTGGTGGAATCAATAGTTGTGTTAGACCTGTTCAGGGCTTCCCAGGTGGCGCTAGTGGTAAAGAACCCACCTGCCAGTGCAGGAGACATAAGAGACTCAGGTTCTGTTCCTGGGTCAGGAAGATCCCCTGGAGAAGGCAATGGCTACCCACTCCAGTACTCTTGCCTGGAAAATTCCATGGACAGAGGAGCCTGGCAGGCTATAGTCTAAGGGGTTGCAAAGAATCAGACATGACAGAAAATGACTTAGCCTGCACCACAGACCTGTTAAGTTTGGAAAGTGCATCAGTATGATCATGCTGAATCAGCAATTGGATGGAACAGATTTTTGTGAAACTGGAAAGAGTGGCTGACTTTATTTTTTTGGGCTCCAAAATCACTGCAGATGGTGATTACAGCCATGAAATTAAAAGACGCTTGCTCCTTGGAAGGAAAGTTATGACCAACCTAGACAGCATATTAAAAAACAGAGACATTACTTTGCCAACAAAGATCCATCTAGTCAAGGCTATGGTTTTTCCATTAGTCATGTATGGATGTGAGAGTTGGACTATAAAGAAAGCTGAGCACAGAAGAATTGATGCTTTTGAACTGTGGTGTTGGAGGAGACTCTTGAGAGTCCCTTGGACTGCA
>SJYX01021718.1:59504-103796 GCA_006410675.1 Oreotragus oreotragus
TGATGCTAAAGCTGAAACTCCAGTACTTTGGCCACCTCATGCGAAGAGCTGACTCATTGGAAAAGACTCTGATGCTGGGAGGGATTGGGGGCAGGAGGAGAAGGGGACGACCGAGGATGAGATGGCTGGATGTCATCACGGACTCGATGGACGTGAGTCTGAGTGAACTCCGGGAGCTGGTGATGGACAGGGAGGCCTGGTGTGCTGCGATTCATGGGGTCGCAAAGAGTCGGACACGACTGAGCGACTGAACTGAACTAATTGGGAAAAGAGAAAAGTTGGAAGGTGGATTATATGAGCAATTTCACCAATCCTGGAGAGAAGAGTTGGTGGCACTCTTGTACTACTTCTCTACCATATTGCATTTTTTTCTGAGTCCTGAGTTTCTAAGCTGCTTCTCACTCCCTCTCACTCTCCTTTCTCTACTATTTACTTTCAGGAGTCAAATCTCCATGGTAGATTTTCTCTCTCCTCTAAAGTCTCACAGACATTTAAAACTAGAGCCCTAATAGAGACTTTTCCCCTAATCATTTATCAAGATATTCCTTCTTAGAGGAGACACTTCTTCTAAGAGGAATTCAGGAGACCACTATTTAAATAATGAAATTTTCTTCATCCTATGACATTTGCAAAGTACCCGAGTTAGCAAATCTAGCTATACTATTATTAAAAGGAAAACAGGCACCTCGTTCTAACCTGAGCTCTGGAAGCAGAGTGTGGGAGACTTACAGCACTTTCGATTCCATTTTTGTCATATTTGGGAATTGAAAATTTTCTCCCACTCTCCAACCCCGCCTTTTCTAGTGGCCAATTTAGCCTCTATGTCTGGATGTCTGATTGGAGTTGACTTAAAAATATAGTTACCACCTGAAAGAGAGTTATTTTATTTGCTGAGAATGTTTAGGACTCTGAGCTCTGGAGACAGTATCTCAGTAGCTCTGAGAAAAGTGATTCAAGGAACCGGAAGGGGAGTCAGGATATATACAAGTTTGCAGCAAAGGGAGCAGGCAGTCTGAACATCAAAGATCAGATATCAAATTAAGGAAGTTAACACTCTAAGTATGGGAAGATGGAAGCCTCTTGGCTCATTGGATTCATCCCTTTCATATGCCCTCAGCTATCTGGGGCCAATCCTGTTTTCTTGCTCACCTTAAGCAGGGACAGATGGCTCTTCCTGCATTCCCCCGGCTCCTCAGCAATCACTGTGGTGAGTGGTGGCATCTGCTGGATCACAGTTTTGGGAACCCGTATTCACATTTGGAGGCCAGAAATTGCTGATGGCTTTGATATTTCTTGTTAATTGATATGGCAGGAGATATTTTCACTTTACACTGATCTCTCACAGTTATGTCACTTATGTGTCAACAGAATGGACCCTTCTCTATGAGATGCTGTGTTGGAGTTCTGGATTGTCCCTCTGGGGTCGCAGCATGCGCTCATCATGCTGTGGTTGATGGCAGGGGGCAAAATGAGTAAAGGAATGATTAATTTCTCTTGCTTCAGGATGAATGAATACCTGATATTCTTAATCTCTTCTACTCAGAGATAACCAATTCCAATCACAAAAAAGTGATTAGTAGACTTACTATGCCATAACCTTTATTTTGCATAATCTGGAACTGATCCTTGGGTAAATGCCATTCAGATTCCATTAAGGTTAAATATCAAACAGATAGTAAAGGGAAAAAAGCAAGAGCTGAAAGTCATTACTGAGAAGAGTCCACATCTGTTCCATCAGCGTGGCCATCTTGCCACTTATGCTGAAACAGAGTAATCCTTTCTCAAAGCCAGCTGAGCAGCTTGAACGAAGTGAAAGTGAAATTCGCTCAGTCATGTCTGACTCTTTGTGAACCTGTGGACTATACGGTCCCTGAAATTCTCCAGGCCAGAATACTGGAGTGGTAGCCTTTCCCTTCTCTAGGGCATCTTCCCAACCCAGGGATCAAACTCGGGTCCCCTGCATTGCAGGCAGATTCTCTACTAGCTGAGCTACAAGGGAAGCCCAAGCAGCTTGAATGGTGGGACGGTATTGCATGACAAAATTGAAATTGTTAGTCACTCAGTCGTGTCCGACTCTGTGACCCCATGGACTATAGCCCACCAGGCTCCTCTCTTCATGGAATTCTTCAGGCAAGAATGCTGGAGTGGGTTGCCATTTCTTTCACCAATTACATGAGTCCATTTTGGAATGAGGACTAAAAACTAAAGTGCCCCAAATAAATCACCCCAATCACAAAGTACACTTCTCTATTTCTCTGGAATCTCAGGTCCTCTCACTGAGAACGCTGAATACTGACCTTTATCCCAACCTGAAACTTGTAATATATGTAACTGGGATATTGGAAAAGTGATAAATGGTTCATTATATGTAAAAAATCTTTACAAAGTCCTTCAAGTCCTTGGAGAAATAGTGGTTAGAGTCAAACCCATTAAGCAGCTTAATTAGCACAGCCTTAGGGATCTCCTAGGACTTCCCTAGTGGCTCAGACAGTAAAGCCTCTACCTACAATGCGGGGAGACCTGGGTTCGATACTCGGGTCAGGAAGATCCCCTGGAGGAGGAAAATGGCAGCCCACTCCAGTATCCTTGCCTGGAAAATCCCATGGATGGAGGAGCCTGGTAGTCTACAATCCACAGGGTTGCAAAGAGTCGGACATAACTGAGCGACTTCACTTTAGGGATCTTCTATTTGGAGGCNCGATACTCGGGTCAGGAAGATCCCCTGGAGGAGGAAAATGGCAGCCCACTCCAGTATCCTTGCCTGGAAAATCCCATGGATGGAGGAGCCTGGTAGTCTACAATCCACAGGGTTGCAAAGAGTCGGACATAACTGAGCGACTTCACTTTAGGGATCTTCTATTTGGAGGTAAAAAAGACTTTTTTCTCTAAATCTAGTATTCTGGAGAGCTTTATGTTTGTATCCTGCAGATCCAGATGGAGAAGTCAATTCAGTTCAGTCACTCAGTGGTGTTGGACTCTTTTTTGACTCCATGGACTGCAGCACACCAGGCTTCCCTGTCCATCACCAACTCCTGGAGCTTGCTCAAACTTAGGTCCATTGAGTTCGTGATGGCATCCAAAATATCTCATCCTCTGTTATCCCCTTCTCCTCCTGCCTTCAGTCTTTATCAGCATCAGGGCCTTTTCCAATGAGTCAGTTCTTTGCATCAAGTGGCCAAAGTATTGGAGTTTCAGCTTCAGTCCTTCCAAAAAATATTCAGGACTGATTTTCTTTAGGATTGACTGGTTTGATCTTGCTGTCCAAGAGACTCTCAAGAGTCTTCTCCAACACCATAGTTCAAAAGCATAGATTCTTTGGTCTCAGCTTTCTTTATGGTCCAACTCTCACATCCATACATGACAACTGGAAAAACAAGAGCTTTGACTAGATGGACCTTTGTCTGTAAAGTAATGTCTCTGCTTTTTAATATGCTAAATTTGTTATAACTTTCCTTCTAAGAAGCAAGGGTCTTTTAATTTCATGGCTGCAGTCACCATCTGCAGTTATTTTGGAGCCCAAGAAAATAAAGTCTCTCACTGTTTCCACTATTTCCCCATCTATTTGCCATGAAGTGATGGGACTGGATGCCATGCTCTTATTTTTTTGAATGTTGAGTTTTAAGCCAGCTTTTTCACTCTCCTCTTTCACTTTCATCAAGAGGCTCCTGCATTCTTCTTTGCTTTCTGCCATGAGGGTAGTATCATCTGCATGTTTCGGGTTGTTGATATTTCTCCAGGCAATCTTAATTCAAGCTTGTGCTTCATCTAGCCTGGCATTTTACATGATGTACTCTGCATAAAAATTAAATAAGCAAGGTAAAAATATACAGCCTTGATGTACTCCTTTCCCAATTTGAAACCAGTCTGTTGTTGCATGTTCAGTTCTAACTGATGCTTCTTGACCTGCATACAGATTTCTCAGGTGATAGATAAGGTGGTCTGGTATTTCCATCTCTTGAAGAATTTTCCACAGTTTGTTGTGATCTACACAGTCAAAGGCTTTAGTGTAGTCAATGAAGCAGAAGTGGATGTTTTTCTGGAATTCTCTTGCTTTTTCTATGATCCAACAGATGTTGGCAATTTGATCAAAGAGAGATCAAAGGCAAATGTTCCTCTGCCTTTTCTTAATGCAGCTTGAACATCTGGAAGGTGTCGGTTCATGTACCGTTGTAGCCTCATTTGGAGAATTCTGAGCACTACTTTGCTAGCATGTGAGACTAGTCATGGTAGTGTAGCACATAACTGTATTGTGTCATGACCTAATTAAGTTAATAATAATCCACCATCATCCTAGAAGACCCATATTTCTGTCCAAATAGGATCTGAATTTTTTCAAGTGAATCTTTAAGTGCCTGCCTGACTCCCAGGGATAATAACACTGCCTACTTAGTATTTCGTTGTCTCCCTTCTGCAGACACTGCTGAACCGAGCATGTTAAAGATACTGCCGAACTGAACTGGACCAATCATAAATTAGGTAGTTTTTTTTTACAATGACAGGGATAACTTATGTCTATAGCTATTTGAATAGTTCTTACATTATGCCTTTTGAAGCTCTTGCCTGTGATAATGGGTTAGATAAAAAGAATGAAGTCTTTGAGAATGTCATACCTAAGCAACTCNCACCAGATGTGTATAAGAGACAGCTCCTCTTTCACTTTCATCAAGAGGCTTTTTAGCTCCTCTTCACTTTCTGCCATGAGGGTGGTATCGTCTGCATGTCTGAGGTGATTGATATTTCTTTAAGTCACTTTAGTCGTGTCCAGCACTTTGGGACCCCATGGACTGTAGCCCACCCAGGCTTCTCTGTCCATGGGTGTTCCCGGCAAGAATACTGGAGTGGGTTGCTATTTCCTCCTCCTGGGAATCTTCCCGACCCAGGGACTGACTCGTGTCTTAGTTCTCCTGCACTGACAGGCAGGTTCTTCACCACTAGCACCACCTAGGAAGCCCCTTAGTTACAGATGGTGACAGCCCAAGTCTAGGTGGAACAGAGGCAGAGCACGCGGTGAAGACCATGGATGAGTGGAGGGATTTTTCTTCCTTTTCTTTTCTAAGCAATGTAGTTGAATTCAGGTTAATTACATACTGCAGGCTTCCCTGGTGGTTCAGTGGTAAAAGAATCGGCCTGCCAATGCAGGAGATGCAAGTTCAATCCCTGGCTCAAAAAGGTCCCCTGGAGAAGGAAATGGCAACCCAGTCCAGCATTCTTGCCTGGAGAATCCCCATGGACAGAGGAGCCCGGCAGGCTCGAGTCCATGGGGTCGCAAAAGAGACCGAACAACAACGACAAATTACACACTAGGCTAACGAGCAGTGTGAATCCATGGTGTGTATATCCCTTCACGTCCCTTCCAGCTCCCTTCCAGCTCCCTTCCGCCTCCCTACAATTCGCCCCGGTGGAAGATGCTGTTTTACATTCTGCCCAGCTGTTTTCTGGGATGTGTGGTTGCTTTGTGGATGTAGAAACAGGATACCACTAGCACCACCTAGGAAGCCCCTTAGTTACAGATGGTGACAGCCCAAGTCTAGGTGGAACAGAGGAAGAGCAGCCGGTGAAGACCATGGATGAGTGGAGGGATTTTTCTTCCTTTTTTTTTCTAAGCAATGTAGTTGAATTCAGGTTAATTACATACTGTAGGCTTCCCTGGTGGTTCAGTGGTAAAAGAATCGGCCTGCCAATGCAGGAGATGCAAGTTCGATCCCTGGGTCAAAAAGGTCCCCTGGAGAAGGAAATGGCAACCCAGTCCAGCATTCTTGCCTGGAGAATCCCCATGGACAGAGGAGCTCGGCAGGCTCAAGTCCATGGGGTCGCAAAAGAGACCCAACAACAACGACAAATTACACACTAGGCTAACGAGCAGTGTGAATCCATGGTGTGTATATCCCTTCGCGTCCCTTCCAGCTCCCTTCCAGCTCCCTTCCGCCTCCCTACAATTCGCCCTGGTGGAGGATGCTGTTTTACATTCTGCCCAGCTGTTTTCTGGGATGTGTGGTTGCTTTGTGGATGTAGAAACAGGATGTGTGTGTGGACCAGCTCTCTATCTGAGTCTCAAATGCCCACGAGGTCATGCCGGCTGGCTGCCCAAAGTTGGGGTTGCTTCAACCCCATACGCTCCAGCTCTGGGTCTCTGTGTGGGATGGGATAGGTCCTGAGTGTCTGAGTGTCTGCCTACATCTTGCCGTGGGGCTCCTGTGTTAGGAAGCAAAGCCAGGAAGCAGTAGGTTTTTCTTAATCTGGCCCATCTGCTCTACGAATAGTGCCCATTTCTCCCAGATTCTGGAGTCGACTGTCTGTTAGTCTTCACTGGAGGGATTGCAGTGAGTCTTGGTTTTTTTCTGTCTTCAAGGCATATTAACAGCCAGTTGGGCAAGGCTGAGTCAGCTGCTCCTAACCAGATGCCCTTCAGCCTGGAAATCCACTCCCAAAGTCGTTGCCCTTCTCTCCTCAGTCACTGCAGCAGCCTGAGACAGCCACACACCGCCCCACCTCGCCAGATCTGCCTCTCTGTTTACAGCCTCCTTCTCATGCACCGTGTCCTAACCTTTCTCTTCTTCATCCTCCTCCTCCTTGTTATTTTGCTTGCAGATAGGATAGTTTGGTGGTTAAGGAATTACACTTTAACAACAGACATTTCCCAAGTGTGTGACTTGAGCAAGTTTCTTCGCTTCTCTGGGTTTCGGTTTCCACACTGTAGGATGGGAGTCATTGCAGAATTACTGTGCTCACAGATATGAAGGACGTACGTGGTGTTTCAGTGCTGCCTCTCCTGGCACCCAGGATCCCTTTACCTCCTCAGTCTTGCCCTGAGCTTACTGTGCCAACTTCAAACCCAGGGTCACCCCTCCTCTGTTTCTGAGTTGCCCAGAGTTGCTGTTGAAAGTGATGAGTATTGGTGATAGCATCCAATAGTGGCTCATGCCTGGAACCTCAGTGTTCTTACCAGTTCTTGGCAGTTCTATTAATTCCTTATCAATATGCTGTTTTAGTCTGTATGTGACACTCCCGACATTGTTTCTTGCCCTCTGAATGCTAACAACATCGAAGACTTGTGTGAATTCTCTCATCTTTCCCTCCACTCACCTGCTGTGCATCCTTCTTGCCACTTAAGCATTTTTAAACGTCTTTAGCCATCCTCTCTCCTTACATCTGCCTGTTTGGATTCTCAGTGCACTGATGGGGTTGCTTCTTGATGTAACAATAGTGAGGCCATCACAGGTGGTTCCATTATCTTTCCCACTTCACAGAAAGTCTGGAGGTCAGGAGCCACACCACCACTTAAGGCTGCTATCCAGGACCTGGGCTCTTTGAGCTTATTATTTTGCCATCCTTGGTGTGTGGATTTCATTCTCATAGTTGCAAGTTACTATGACATCTTATTTTAGATAGGAAGAAGGGGACAATGTAGAAAGAAGCATTCCACCTAAGGTGGTGTTGTTGTTGTTTTTAATCTGTAAAACAGTAGATTTCTAGGGACCCAGTAAATTTGCTTACACTTCTCATTGGCCAGAAGCATGTTATATGGCTGTCAGAGGCTTCTAGAGTCTAGGACGTCAAAACTTTTAGCTGGGTTCATGACACCTTAAAAGTAGTGGGTCCTTGTGCCAAGAGGAAAAAGGAGAGAGCAGAGACTAGGTAGACTGCAAGCAGGTGCCGTACCTTTAATCCTAAGACTGTGTCAGAGAGGAGAGAGGATTAGCAGGTGCCAAGGGGAAGGAGAGGAAGTGAGGGGGAGGCAGGTCTGCCAGAAACCCAGATAACAGAATGACTGGCATTAAGAGTTTGCTGCAATGATAACACATTCTAATAATAATTGTTTTCAGCATTCCCCCATGTCAAATGAATTCATAAAGGTGAATATCTGCTGAAAAAGTTACGGGTGCCAATATTGAGCTAATCTTGGAAATAACTCAGCAATAACTCAAATTGCAATCTTTTAAGATGTTCTCTTGACATCAGACTCTGTGCTGTGTACACAGACATGTGGTGGCCCTTCTTTCTTTGCTGCTTCATTTTCTTGTACAGTTGATGCCAGCCGGAAGCTGATGTGCCCACAGACCCTCTGTGGCACCATTTCCAGTGATGGGAACATTTGTGCAGGTTCACTGTGCAGGGTGCCTCTAAGGCCTGGGCTGGGGGCTTCTGCTAGGGGAGCAGCAGACAGCCAATTGGCTCGTTTAAAGAATTGACAGTATTTCCTGTGAAAGTAAAAAAAAAAAAAAAAATCACCCCGCTATTGTCTCTAGGGCTGCTGGACTTTAGGGCATGGGGAAACTGAAAGGATTTGTAGCAAATAGCAGGGCTGTTTGTGAAACCGGACGTCATAACAACAGGGTGCGGCGGCAGGTACAAGGGAAGTGGCAATGGGCCGGTGCCGATCACAGGAGGTACCATTCAGGCTTAAACATCTCCATAAACAACAGCCGTGTTTGACCACAAGGCCACAATAGATTATCACGTCCAAGAATCGCTTTCAAGGACAGTCATCGTAGCAGTCAGGCTCAGATTTGCTTGCTGGGAGATAAATGATGTGCGTGCCAACACTCACAGTCACAACCCCTGCCTGTGAGTGTGAGCATGGCTTCTGGCAAACTGTGTGCAGAGGACGTGCCAGGCCTTGTGTATTCGGTGCCTAGTGCTGTTACCCCATTTTACAGATTGGGGAAGTCAGGGAGGTGAGGCACCTTGCCTAAGGGCTGCACATCAGGTTCTCTTGGGGAACCTAAAATAAAGCCTGCACCCCAACCCTGGGGCTTCAGATACGGTAGGCGGGTGGGGCCAGAACTCCTGCACGTTTAATAGCTTCTTTAGGTCCGCACTGAGTGGCATTCCCTCTGTCAGTGATTGGGCCAAGATCCTGCGTTTCTAATAAGCTCCTGAGTGATGCTTGGACCTCTCATACAGAAGGGAGATTCTAGATCACAGGCTGGGAAAACTTTTCTGTGAAGAGTCAGATGGTAAACATTTCAGGCTAAGTGGGCCGCTGATCTCTGTTGCAGCTACTCAACTTTGCTGTTTTTAGCACTGGAGCTGCCAAAGGAAAAGATACATAAATCAGTGAGCATGGCCATGTACTAGGGCTCACTCCTGTGATTCTGAGGCTGAGTCAGGTTTAGGAGCCCGTGTCTTTCATCCCAAAGGCAGAGTGGAAGGGAGAAAAGAACAAGGTTTGTGGCTACTGGTCCTTAGCCTCAAGCACACCTCTGGCAAGCTCAGCACACACAGTAAGCCCTGAAACAATGTTTGTGGAATGAGCAAATAAATGGGATAGAGTGTTTTTCTCACCTGGAAGGCAGTTTTGAAAGACTAGTAAGGTGTCTCTGATAACATTAGGTCATTAAGATATTAGGTATCTTATTATGCAGCTTGCCCAGTGGCTCAGTAGTAAAGAATCTGCCTGCCAAGCAGGAACAGTGACAGACTTTATTGTCTTGGGCTCCAAAATCACTCTGGACAGTGACTGCAGCCATGAAATTAAAAGACACTTGATCCTTGGAAGAAAAGGCATGACAAACCTAGATAGCGTATTAAAAAGCAAAGGCATTACAAAGTGTTGTCTAGTCAAAGCTATGGTTTTTCCAGTAGTCATGTATGGATGATGAGAGTTGGACCATAAAGAAGGCTGAACGCTTTCGAACTGTGGTGTTGGAGAAGACTCTTGAGAGTCCCCTGGACTGCAAGAGTATCACACCAGTCAATCCCAAAGGAAATCAACCCTGAATATTCATTGGAAGGACTGATCCTGAAGCTGAAGCTCCAGTATTGTGGCCACCTCATGTGATGCACCAACTCATTGGAAAAGATCCTGATGCTGGGAAAGATTGAAGGAAGAGGATGAGATGATTGGATGGCATCATCGACTCAATGGACATGAGTTTGAGCAACCTCCGGGAGATAGTGAAGGACAGGGAAGCCTGGCATGCTGCGTCCATGGGTTGCATAGTCGGACAAAACTGAAGCAACTTAGCATGCACACAAGCCCTCTTGGGTTGAGCGGGATTTGGGAAGAAAACCTTGTCACAGCATCACCCAGAGTGAAGTTGGGGTTCCTGGTTCTCTCAGGAGGTGTCCCTGCCTTGGGTCTCCAGGAATGTTGGAATCCTTCAGTCCCTTCATCACAGCTCGCTGTTGATTCAGAGCCGCGAGGCAGCTGCTGTGGCCTGAAAGGCTTTTTGCCAGCTGCATCCTGTGCTGCTTCTGTGGGTGCGGAGCTGCTGCTGGGAGGTGAGAGGAATAATCAGTCATTTCCTTGTGTCTCTCCGAGCTCTGCTCACCATTCCTTAACACCCAGTTCCTGCCATGGGCTGTAAGGTCAGAGTTGGGGTGCTTAAAAAGTTGCTGTGTCTCTCTAAGCTCTGCTCACCATATGGCTGATGATGGTTCTGGGCAGCTGGTTGCTGTTATGACGTTTACTTTTCTGAATCAGGTGTTTCCTTTGTGGAGGCAGGGGCGTCTAGCCATTACATAAATAGAAGCTGCTAGACATGCTAACAAAGGAGCCCGGGGAGGGTTTGCCCATGGCCTTTTCTCTTTTGCATGTGAATTCACAATTCTTCCTGGAATCCCCAGATCGCAGGTGGTTTGGTGGTTCAGTCGCTAAGTCATGTCCGACTCTTGTGACCCCGTGGACTGTAGCCTGCCAGGCTCCTCTGTCCATGGGATTGTCCAGCCACGAATACTGGAATGCAATGCCATTTTCTTCTCCAGGGGGTCTTCCCGGCCGAGATCAAACCCAGAGACCCAGTGCAGAGGTCTCTTGCACTGCCAGCAGTGGGAAATGTAATAAAATCTCATATGACAAGGTGATTTAAACATGCGTGCAGACACCCACACACAGATTATATTTTCAATTGAGCATGGATGCTTCCCAGCAGATACCAACTGGTTGCAATTGCTCAAAACAATTCTGGAACCCCACAATCTTAGCCTTAGGCACTTTTCTTTTAAAAAAATTTTATTTTTATTGAAGTATCGTCAGGCATTTCTAACATTAACATTTCAACTTAGATAAAAGTTTAAAACTTTACAACTATACAAATGAATAAGCATACTTCAAACTGGGAGAATAGCGTAATGAACCCCTTTGTACCATCATCCAGCTTCAATATTATCAAAAATAGCAAATCTTGTCTCTTTTCTGCATCCATCTGCGTTCACCCACTGGATTATTTTGAAGCAAGTTTGGGAAGTCGTGTAACCTCATCCGTAAATACTTCAGTATGGCTGCCTAAAACATAAGGATTCTTTTTAAAAAGATACAATGTTGAATTATACGAAACTGTTATTTTTATAGGTTGAAATGTAATATCAATTCTGTTTCAACTGAACTGCAGTACCATTAGCACACCTAAAAAATTGATGAAAATTCCGCTAATATAACCAGATTCAATCACTGGCCAAATCTCACCCATGACCTCATAATGCTTTTTCTACAGTTGGTTTGAATTGGCCAAATCTCACCCATGACCTCATAATGCTTTTTCTACAGTTGGTTTGAATTGGGATGCAAGCAACGTCCATTCATTGTGTTTGGTTGATGTTTATCTGGCTATCTCTCAATTTTCTGTTGTTAAGATTGCCTGTGACAATCTAATAACCATCCACTGTTAAGTTCCTTATTAGCTTTCAGTCATTGATAATCATTGCCCACATCAGTTATTTCATTAGGAATTGCAAAATGGTGATATTCTAACATTTCTTCAACATCCATTAGATATTTTATAAAGAGTAACTTCTCCTTGTTGCCCTTTTGGTTTCCCTGAAAAGGCAGTTAAATGTCCGCGTCTTTCCCTTAATTATCAGTTCGCAATTTTTTTCCTAGTTTCCTCCAAAGGTGGAAATATCATTATGAATTCATGGATTTTTACCATATTTGATGAGTTTTAGTTTGTTGCACCTATTATCTATGTGTGTGTATGTTTCTAAACTGTTCCATCTTTGATGAAAGGGAGCTTCTCAGTTCGATTCCTTTTTACACAACTCCCGTAGTCTTTGATAGTCCTGGCTTTCTGCTGTGATATTTTTTCTAGACTTATATTGTATTTTTTCCTGTGCTAGACTTGGAATTAACCATTTCCCTCCCATTTTCCTGGTTCCTTTCATTGAAATATGATATTTAGAGACTACAGCTTGGGGACTTGGAGTGTTCATTGCTATTGGGTTTGTTGTTTATGAACCTTTGCAGTGGACAGAGCTCGGAGTTGTTTTATTTTTTAAAGAGATATTTGTATTGATATTATTAGTTCAAAATTTTCAATTGTAGTTTTCCCTCCCATTTTCCTGGTTCCTTTCATTGAAATATGATATTTAGAGACTACAGCTTGGGGACTTGGAGTGTTCATTGCTATTGGGTTTGTTGTTTATGAACCTTTGCAGTGGACAGAGCTCGGAGTTGTTTTATTTTTTAAAGAGATATTTGTATTGATATTATTAGTTCAAAATTTTCAATTGTAGGGCTTTCCTTATTTTTTTATTTTATATTCTTTTCTTTTTAGATGCCGAAAGTCTTGGTTCCTAACAACAAGTCCTTATTTACTTTTTATACGTCTAACAATATGCTACTGAAAATATTTTTAGATTTTTGTGGGGTTTTGTCCTTAGGGTATAGCATAATAGAACTATATAGTTAGAATGCTATGTTTAACAGTCATTTGAAATAATTTCTTGCTATATATGGTTAAGCTATCAACTTGCTCTTAGAAGTAAGTGCATTTGTTCACTTTGTGGTCAAATTGTTGCTTTTTAAAATTTTAGTTTGCAAAACTTTATATGGGTCCAATGACAAGTCTGCAAAACAGGCTCCATTTAAGAAGTCTAACTTCTATTTCTAGCCCCTCTGTACCCTTTGTCCTCCTCGTTTGATACATTTAGGGCTTTCCTTGTGGCTCAGCTGGTAAAGAATCTGCCTGTAATGTGGGAGACCTGGGTTTGATCCCTGGGTTGGGAAGATCCCTTGGAGAAGAGAAAGGCTACCCACTCCAGGATTCTGGCCTGGAGAATTCCACGGATTGGATAGTCCATGGGGTCGCAAAGAGTCGGACATGACTGAGCAACCTTCACTTTGATGTATTTATACAGTATGTACACACACACACACACACACACATACAGTCACATGTTCTCCCTTTTAAAGATAAAAGGTGGCACACTATACCCTCTGTTTTGTGCCTTG
Organism: Oreotragus oreotragus; assembly: GCA_006410675.1. Lineage (NCBI taxonomy): Eukaryota > Metazoa > Chordata > Mammalia > Artiodactyla > Bovidae > Oreotragus > Oreotragus oreotragus. The sequence continues at coordinate 72,676 of SJYX01021718.1, forward strand.
GCCTTTTCACTCAACAATATGCTCCAGAGACCACTTCAAAGCAGTCTCTAAATTCCTCATTCTTTCTTTATAACTTCATAGTACTCTGTCCCGTGGCTGTGTCATAGCTCACTGGGGTTGTCCCGAGACTTTCACCAGGCAGCTAGTCTTGTCCATGTGTTTCTCACTTTTGCTAATGTATCCTTAGGTAGATTATTAAAAACGGGATGACTCGGCCAAAGGCTGAATGCAAACAGGTATTGCCAGACCCCCCTCCACAGGATTTCTACCATTTTGCTTTCCCATCAGCAGTGTCTGAAAGTGCCTGTTGTCCCATACGTTTGCCAACAGAGTATACTGTCCAACACAGGGAGTTCTGTCACTTTAATGGGTAAGAGAATGGGTAGTTTTAATCATCTCTGTGAGTGAGGTTGCTGTTCTTTTCATGTGATTATGGGCAAATTGCCTTTTCCCCAGACGTATACAATCTGTTTACATCTCTAGACCTATTTTTTTTGACCATATTCAGTAGTTGCAAATCTTCATCCTTGGAGGATGACTGAGATACTTTGAAGAGCAAAAAGTCCCTCTAGTTATTTAGTGAATGCAATTGTTGGGGTTTTGCTCTCGGGTGGAGCAGCTGGAGTTGGCTGGGCATTTCCCTCTGAGGACAGTCCTGGGGCTTCTCCATATGGTCTTTCTGCATGGGCTAGTTTGGGCTTCCTCACAGCATGCTGGCCCCGGGACAGTCAGATTGTTTACATAACTGTTCTGAGCTCCAGCGCATGTCCCAGCTAAAAAGGCAGAAGCTGTGTTAACTCTCACGACCCAGCCTTGGAACTCATGGGGGTGTCACATCTGCATTCTCTTGCTTACAAGGGAGTCACACGCCTGGCCAGGTTCAAAGGGAGGGAATTATACACCACCCCTTGAAGAAGGAATGGCAAGGTTCTAGAAGAGCATGGCAGTTTTAACAACTGTGGAAGTTCTGAGATCTTCCCTGACTAGTTAGCCTGTGACACTGTCTTGGAAGCTGCTAAGACAGGAGACTGCTGGGTCAGAAACAAAGGCCTTGATCACTGTGACGCAGTGAGCCTCACGGGAATTACTATTTGCATCAGTTCCCCCGTTTCCCACGTCTCACAGGGGTGACGCCCGTGGGTCCAGATGGATTCCGTCACAGGCAGTGGATTGCATTACAGGAGATTCATGTGCCTGCGCATCCGCTGAAACTCTTATCACAAAGAGTGGTTTTGTAAATACAGAGTCGGAGCCCTATGCATTGCGCTGATCTCTTCTGCCCACATCAAAAATCAAAATCAACCTTCTCCCTTGGCCTCACCACCCCCGCCACTGATGAGTTTCCCTTCTGCCTCTGCTTATGTTTTTTCTGCCTTATTTTCCCTCTTTCACTCCTCCTTCCTGGTTCCCCCTCACCCTCCTCCTAAAGGTATGTGGCTCCTCATGTTCTTTCCAGGCTCTCTTTCATTAAGCATGCTCACTCCTGGGGAAATCATCATATTTCCAACTGCTCCAAAGACATCTGGCTGCTGTCAACTGTGCGTGCGTGCTAAGTCGCTTCAGCTGTGTCTGACTCTGTGCGACCCTTTAGACTGGAGCCTGCCAGGCTTCTCTGTCCATGTGATTCTCCAGGCAAGAATACTGGAGTGGGTTGCCATGCCCTCCTCCAGTGGATCTTGCCANCAACTGTGCGTGCGTGCTAAGTCGCTTCAGCTGTGTCTGACTCTGTGCGACCCTTTAGACTGAAGCCTGCCAGGCTTCTCTGTCCATGTGATTCTCCAGGCAAGAATACTGGAGTGGGTTGCCATGCCCTCCTCCAGTGGATCTTGCCAACTCAGGGATCGAACCCGAGTCTTCTGCGGCTGCAGGCAGATTCTTTATCCCTGAGCCACTGGGGAAGCCCTGCTATCAGCCAGGTGCTTCCAATTCAATTTTCCCCACAAACAAATTAGCCTCTTCTTCTACACACCTGCCTATCCTGTTGTGCATTCCCTTTCTGTTTACCACAGTCATCCTCTGGTTATCTGGGTGCAAGACTTGAGTTACTTTTGTTTTACACCCACCTTTATCTCTCTTTTGCATATCTGATATGGAACCGAATCCCACAGACTGTCTCTGAAATGCCTCTTGGAATGAATTGATTTCTTTAGGCCCCAGACTAGTGCCCTAATTCAGGGACTCCTTCATGCTCACCTTTGAACAGCCTCCCATTGACCTTCTTGCACATGGGCAATCTGGTGGCAAGGCGGGCACTTCTCTCCTCACCCTAGGGTTGTCGCTCCCCAGATCACAAGCTCAGTTGAGTTGTTTTGGATTTCAGCTAGTGAGCAACCGTCTTTCTCCTTTCCTTCCTTCCTTTCCACAAATACTCTTTGGCACCCACTGTGGGTGGTAGGGGCCACTATTTTAGATATGCTCTTGGAGCTTATGTTCAAATGGGGTGTGATGGTGATAGTAATGGTAATCACCATTACCATTAGATGTTTGTAAGCACCATGGGGAAAAAAAAAACACCTAGGTAATGAGAGATGGAACCGGGGATAGGGTGGGGGCTAACAGATTGGGTGCGCAGGAAAGGCCTCTTTGAGGAAGTGATATGTGAGTTCCACTGTGAGTGGAAAGCAGGGCGGGCCTTGTGGACGTTTGGGTCAACAGGCTCCTGGAAGCCCCGGTGAGTGCAGAGGCCCCGAGGCTGGAATGAGCTTGATGTGACTGGAGGGAGCGGAGAGAAGAGGTAGCAGGAGAAGATATGTGTAGGGGACGGAATGTTAGCCCCCACCTCGTGGGTGATGGGCAAGAGTGTGGGCTTCGCTCCAGGGGCAGTGGGAAGCAGGACTGGGACTGCCTCCATGGAGGCTCAGAGCCTGTCGTTTACTTCGTTTTAAAAGCACATGCATATTTATTTATGTTGGCTGGGCTGGTCTTTGTTGCTGTGCACGGGCTTTGTCTGGGTGCAGTGAGTGGGCACTGCTCTTCCTTGTGCCCAGGCTTCTCCCTGTGGTGGCTCCTCCTGTTGCAAAGCCCGGGATCTAGGCGTATAGTTGCTCTACTTCATGTGGAATCTTCCTGGACCAAGGATTGAACCCACGCCCCCTGCATAGGCAGGTGGATTTTTTTTTTTTTTCTTCCCACTGCGCCAGCGGGGAAGTCCTCTCGTTTGCTTCTGACCTTTCATTTCTTCAGTCATTCCGCACACTCCTGCCAGAGTCTGTCTGGAGCATGGATGTGATCCTGTCACTCATGCCCCTGGGTGCTTTGTGACCTCTGTTTCTTACTGGACAGATGATGAAACCTTCAGCCTGGCCTTCCAGGCCCATGGCCCTCTGGCTTGAACCTTCTGTCCCTTCCAGCGCCACACTAACCTCACATGCTTCCTCGGCCTGCCCTTTCCTTTCTTCGCTACGTCTCGAGTCTTGCTTGCTCAGATGGAACATTTCACCTTCACGTTTGCTCGTTCTTGTACGAATCCGACCCCAAAGCCATGCCCTCTGTGAAATCACCCTGAGTTCTCCCCAGGCTGAACCAATCACTGTTTCCCCATTTCCCTATGTTACTTTTTTTCCCTTCTTACCATTATTTCCACTGTACTCTGATCAGCCTTTGGAGAATAAAAGGGGATGGAGGCAGATAAATAAGGAGGAGGCAGAAACTACACCTTCATCATTGAGGAGAGAGTCCTACTTTCTCAGGCTGCTCTTTCAGGCCTTGGGAACACTTTCTGTGTTGCCAGGGACCTCCTTGAATCAGGGCTTGAAGTGGAGATGACGTTGGGGGTGAGTGGAGAGGGACCACCTCCCTCCATGTTTTAGAATATGGGCAGGGCACTGGCAAGGGGCTCTTCCATAGCCAGGATGGTGGGGAGGGAGAGCTAGTGATTTACTGTTATCCAGAAAGACCCAGTTTTCTTTTTTTTAAATCTCCAGAGTGGTTAAATAAACATATTTGAATGTGTCTCTGGGTCGTTGAATTTGTACAAACCCGGTGAACACATTAACCATTAATGAGGTGCTTGGGCATCTTTAAAAGCTTGGTAATAATCCTCTTAAAAGAAAAGCATATCTATTTCTTCTCTTTCTCTGAGTGTAATTCTGAATACACAGCTGAACTGGATTTGCATTCTACAATGCCCAAACTGACTTAGCTTGCTGTAATTACAGGACACATTAGGATGATTAAATCCAATGCACTCTGAAAATACATGTCTTAGAGGTTAATTCTAATGATTGGTTATACAACAAATCGAGAATCTAATTCTGGATGAAGTGTAATCCTTTTGCCTTGATGAGTCTCTTGATTCCCTAATTATGCCTCAAAATGATGCACATCATTTTGAGTATTTATTTATTTTGTATTTATTTATTTATATGAGTGTTTATTTTGTTGCCTAAGTTTTAATTTTCTTTGGTGCAGGTTTTGCTGTTGGGATGATATAGAAGTAGATGTTATTGAACTAGCTGAGTGGAACAGAGCTAGTTGCAGTTGCAGTTATAACATTTTCCATTTGGAAAACTGGAGTTCATTGAGCCTGGTTTAAAAAAAAGTAAAACCTGGGGTTATAGTGTAGAAAAAGGATTTGATGGTTTAGATGGTTTTGTATTGGATGAGATAGTGGATAGACTTGTATCTTCCAGAAAGATCTGTTCAGGTCCTAAGCCCCAGTGACCCTAACCCCTGTGAATGTGATCTTATTTGGTAATAGGGTCTTAGCAGCTGTAATCAAGTTAAGATGATTTTGCACTGGATTAAGGTGAACTCTGATCCAGGGACAAATGTCCTTATAAGAAGGAGATTTGGATGCAGACACAAAGTGAATACCACATGAAGACAGAGGCAGAGACTGGAGTGATGCCTCTACCAGCCCAGGAATGCCAAGGATTGCCAGAAACTCCCAGAAGCTGGGAGAGAGACATAGAACAGGCACGCTCTCTCAGGGCCTCCAGAAAGAGCCAGCTCTGCCAGTGTCTTCATTTCAGACTGCCAGCCTCTGAAACAAATGTGAGGAAACGAGTTTCTGTTTCTTTCAGGCCACCCAGTTTGTGGTACTTTGTTAACAGCAGCCCTGAGAAACTAACACAGATGAACATTGCTGTGTGGCATAGTGTTCTTAGAAGTGAAATGTGCTTTGAGAAACAGAAGGTGATGCTCCCCGAAACAAGAATTCGTTCTCTGTGCCATTTGTTATTTGGAAGTTTCATGTACTGTATGTCTTAATTTTGAACACTATGAAATGTCATTATGTAGCACACATCTGTGTCTTATTTTTCTGGCTGACTTTTAAGATCCCTATCTGATTTCTTTGGAAAATCATCAAGCCAAGCAGAGCCAGGTGAAGTTTAGGAAAGCCAGTCAAGGAAAAAAAAAAAAAAAAGAATCCAAATATGTCCCCATTCATTTTGACCCAAACACTGGAAAATCTGCCAGCAACAGTGAACTCAGTATGACTTCCTCCTTTATCTCCTGCCACCTCTTTTTCCTGAGATCACTGAGACTCTCCAGAATCCAATTTGGGCCCCCCAAATTGTTCCATGCAACCCAGACTCTAGTAGTGCCGTCACATAGAGTCTTCTCAGGACCTCCTGTTGGGTGTATCAGTTCATCCTCCGGTGGTGACTAAATCCTTTGCCTCTGCTGGTGGCCATTGCTCGGACTTTCTCCCTTGCCCTGGAAACGTGAGTTCTTTCTTAAAGATTTGTTTATTTATGGCTGTGCTGGGTCTTTATTGCTGCACATGGGTTTTCTGTAGCTGTGGTGCTCAGGCTGCTCACTGTGGCTTCTCATTGCGGAGCATGGGCCCTCGGCATGTGGACTTCGGCGGTTGTGGCACGTGGGCTCAATAGTTGCAACTCATGGGCTCTAGAGCACAGGCTCAATAGTTGTGGTGCAGGGCTTCGCTGTTCTGAGGCATGTGGGGTCCTCCTGGACCAGGGTTTGAACCTGTGTCCTCTGCACTGGCAGGCGGGTTCTTTACCACTGAGCCACCAGGGAGGCCCTGGGAACAAGAATTCTTAAAGGCACATTAACAAACGCTGGGCCACCATGCGACCTCTGCAGAGCAGAGAGCAGCAACAGGGAGACAGGAGCCTCAAGGAAAGTTCTCGATAGCAGACTGCCTGCCTCCCCCACCTCTGTTTACCTCTCAGGTTGGAGTGAGGACCTGGCTGAACTCTGGAAGCCCAGGTGAGGTGGGCTTCCCACTCAAGATAGAGACTTCACAGGAAAGATCAGTTCAAAGCCCAACTCTTCACAAATGAATGAATCCTGTTAGTGAATCCACTGAATACCTAAGACTTTGCCCCTAGTTTGGGTCTGCCTCAGCTTTGCTGCAGCTGCTTTATCTCGGAATTGCTAGTCCAGGATTCTTTTAAGTGTCGATGATGAGACTTTCCCTTAAATCCATTTTTGCTGTCCTTGCTCTCTGGACTTCCACTCTGCCCTTGTTCCACTTCCAGCCCCTGCCCCGCCTTTGTCTGCATCTGCGTGGACAGCATATTGTTCCAGCAGACTTTTCCAATCTGCCTGTAAGATAATTGACTGAGAGTAAGTACTTGGGGCATTGATCGTTTGGCTTTTTTTGTTTTTCAGTGAAAAGAGTATTTGAGTATTTGTGGTTGGTTAGTTACTCAGTCGTGTCCGGCTCTTTTGAGACCCACCAGGCTCCTCCGTCCATGGGATTTCCCAGGCAAGAATATTGGAATGGGCTGCTATTTCCTTCTTCAGGGATCTTCCCAGCTCAGGGATGGAACGCGCGTGTCCTGCAATGGCAGGCAGGTTCTTTACCACTGAGCTACCTGGGAAGCCCATTTGACTAGCCTTTGGCAAATTGGTCTTCCAGTGGATTGCTTTTGGGTGAATTCCTTTTTGACCAAATGATCCAAAGGCCACATGTCCTATCCAAGGATGCATCTTTGGCTTTAGGAAGGCTGTAGAAGGTTGTGAGAATTACAGCAACCTGATTTCTACTCTGGATTGCTTATTTGCTGAAACAAATTTGTATATCTTCTAAGCTCCTATTTCTCTATGGAAATGGGAAAAAATAATGCCAACTTCACAGGTTTAAAGATTAATTGACCTGTGGATAGCAAACTTAAAATTTGCTTAAGTATATACACATTAGATTAGGTAGAGCCACTCCTTACAGCTCATACCCAGTCATAAGACAAAGAATAATTCACAAAGGAGAAATTCACAGACAAGAAAGCCTGAAGAATAGTTGAATAATTATTAAATTTTAAAATAATGAATAATTATTAATTTGCATTCTGAATAATAGCATTAATTTCACAGGTAATTTTGTAGAAGCTGATTCACGACTGCTAGTTTTAGTGGTAGATACGTTTGCTTACTTTCTATTTCACTTTCATCCACTTGCGTTTGGTGTTGGAACACAGGGGACCGTCATTTGAGTCATGGTTACTATCGCAGTTACTCTTCATCTTAACGGTGATTCCAGCTTTCAGCGTCCAGTACTCTTTCTGCAGGTGGGTTGCTCTAAGGACGGGAGCACAGCTGCTTATGCCAGGATGCCCTTGTTTCCAGATCAGCCCTCTGTATTTCCTTGTGTTGGGGGGTGATTCAAATCTCTTACCTTTTCTCCATTTAAATGACTCTTTCTCCACGAATCCATTTCCCCTTCACATATATAGTGCAGAGGTCGTGTTTGTACATTCCTTTCTTCATACTTCAAGACTATTAAAGCGCTTGGCACCAATTGAGCCTTAAAAACAATGCAAACGGGCTCTGAGCCGAAATCCCAGGATGATCACAAATATGCATATGATATTTTTTCACAACTATCATCCAGATGGAAGCACAAAAGTATGACCTCGGTCTCCCCAGGACTGTGCTGACCCCTGCATTTTTAGGCACATTGACCCAGATTAAAGAAAGTGTGCAGTCGTCCCTGGATAAAGGCGAGTGTGAATGATATTTATGCCAAAACTATCCACTAAGGCCAGAGGTTTCCAACTGTGTATCTAAAGTTAAATCAACTGGTTTCAATAATCTCGTTTCCAAAAATTTCTAAAGGAGCAGGAAAAATATTACTCAATGTAAACCTTAACAGTTTGAGTCTAAGTCACTAGTATCAGTGGTGCCAGAAATGAATAGCATGAAATGAAGAATGCAAAATTAGTTATGATCCTAGCCCCATTCCTGCAATTTTCACAGGAACCAGAAAACCCTTGAGGAGTTACTTTTCCAACTTATCACATGAAGAAAGAAGAGGCTATGAAAAGAAAACCATTTTTATAATGAGCAAGAGTTATCCTAGCAGAGATACCCTAGGGCCCATGCTGGACACCTCATTCTGTCCTGGACACCCCAGGGCCCATGACAGATACCCCAGGGTCATATTGGACACCTTGATCCACACTGGAAAACCCAGGTTGTGCCAGATGCCCTTGATCCACAGTAGATGTCTCCAGGATCTATGCTAGACACCCTGGGGCCACATGAGGCACCCTGAATCCATGACAGACATCCCCAGATACACAACAGATGCTTGAACATTGCAGTCTCTCTGCTAGAAAATATACAAAAGCAGGTACATCCTCAAAAACTCTTTATAAAAGTCACACCTTAAAAAAATGGCCCTCCCCATACTACTAGAACCTGGAATTATTTTTCCACCTATTCAGATAATGTGGGGATATTGGTATTCGTTTTCATCAAGCTCACTTAAATCCACTTGACCCGAACTATGGAATAGAGACACGAAAATTGTACCTTCTGGCCCAATTAAATGTGTTTTTGTTGGAAAAAATGGCTTTGATCCGTAAACAATTGAGGATGAAAATTCTGCACCCAGTACACAGCATAGCTTCAGAAGAATTTGGGCCCCAGAAGCTGATGGTTCATTAAACTCTGAAGGGGGACGAGACCCTGCAGCTACCCCTCCAGCCTCCTGCTTCAAGATGGGCTTGGTGCAGGAAAGGACAAGTACACAAATTCTAGTTCGGTTGTCGGGGAAACCCCTCTGGCATATCACCCCTTGAAAAAATGCCAGTGTGTTCTGGGAATAAAGGAGAACGTTATTGTGTGTTTGGTGAGAACAAATTGAAACAAGGTCGCTGTTTCTCATGTCAGGCACAGCCAGGAGCAGGCTTTGTTCCAAGCCCTGGGCGGGGCTTCCTCCCTGGCGTTCATGGCACCACTGCCAAGACCTTGGGTATCTGCTACGGGCGTGTCAACTCGCTGGTTTTCTGGGCTCACCTTATGAACTGCAAAGGTGTGGAAGAGAGCCAGAGGAAACCTTGGAAATGTATGATATACAAAGGATGATTCATGGATGTTTGAACCTGGAGCAGACCTGAGGATACAGAAACCATTTCTTTTTTTTTTTTAATTGAAATACAGCTGATTTACAGTATTGTGTTAATTTCTGCTGTATAACAAAGTGATTTAGTTATATGTATATGTACATGTACATATATAACATTCAGTTATACATACATGTACATATATAAACTTTCTTTTGAATATTTTTTCCATTATGGCTTATCCCTGGATATTGAATATAGTGCCCTGTGCTATATAGTAGGACCTTGTTGTTTATCTTTTTTTTTTTTTAATTGAAATACAGCTGATTTACAGTGTTGTGTTAATTTCTGCTGTATAACAAAGTGATTCAGTTATATGTATATGTACATGTACATATATAACATTCAGTTATACATACATGTACATATATAAACTTTCTTTTGAATATTTTTTCCATTATGGCTTATCCCTGGATATTGAATATAGTGCCCTGTGCTATATAGTAGGACCTTGTTGTTTATCTGTTCTCTATATGGTAATTTGTATCTGCTGACCCCAAACTCCCACTCCATCCCTCCGCTGCAGCTACAAGTCTGTTCTCTATGTCTGTGAGTCTGCAAAAATTCTTCTTAGACTCACTACAGGAAGGTGCCTGGGCTGTGCCCTGTGGTTGCATAAGCTTGGAAAATGCTCATGCTATGAATTCCTCTTAGAGTCACAAGATACGTGAGACTATAGACTATGAGAAATCCTATAGTAAATAAACCTGTTTACCTGAATGGTGGCCCCATAGCTAGGTGCGTGCATGCGTGCTCAGTCATGTCAGACTTGCCTGGGCTGTGCCCTGTGGTTGCATAAGCTTGGAAAATGCTCATGCTATGAATTCCTCTTAGAGTCACAAGATACATGAGACTATAGACTATGAGAAATCCTATAGTATATAAACCTGTTTACCTGAATGGTGGCCCCATAGCTAGGTGCGTGCATGCGTGCTCAGTCATGTCAGACTCTTTGCGACCCCATGGACTGTAGCCCGCCAAACTTCTCTGTCCATGGGACTTTCCAGGCAAGAATACTGGAGTGGATTGCCATTTCCTCCTGCAGGGGATCTTCTTGACCCAGGGATGGAACCCAAGTCTCCTGCCTTGGCAGGCAGATTCTTTACCCCTGAGCCATTGGAGAAGCCCCCAAAGCTTAGTCATTGATTCTAATTCCCCAGCATCTGTGAATATTACAGTATATGGTGGAAGAGTATTATCTCATGTGACAAAAGATATGATTAAGTTAAGGCTATGGTTTTTCCTGTGGTCATGTGTGGATGTGAAAGTTGGACTGTGGAGAAAGCTGAGTGCCGAAGAATTGATGCTTTTGAACTGTGGTGTTGGAGAAGACTCTTGAGAGTCCCTTGGACTGCAAGGAGATCCAACCAGTCCATTCTGAAGGAGATCAGCCCTGAGATTTCTTTGGAAGGACTGATGCTAAAGCTGAAACTCCAGTACTTTGGCCACCTCATGCGAAGAGTTGACTCATTGGAAAAGACTCTGATGCTGGGAGGGATTGGGGACAGGAGGAGAAGGGGACGACCAAGGATGAGATGGCTGGATGGCATCACGGACTCGATGAACGTGAGTCTGAGTGAACTTTGAGAGATGGTGATGGACAGGGAGGCCTGGTGTGCTGCGATTCATGGGGTCGCAAAGAGTTGGACACGACTGAGTGACTGAACTGAAAGATGTGTATAAGAGACAGCTAGAGCACAGGCTCAATAGTTGTGGTGCAGGGCTTCGCTGTTCTGAGGCATGTGGGGTCCTCCTGGACCAGGGTTTGAACCTGTGTCCTCTGCACTGGCAGGCGGGTTCTTTACCACTGAGCCACCAGGGAGGCCCTGGGAACAAGAATTCTTAAAGGCACATTAACAAACGCTGGGCCACCATGCGACCTCTGCAGAGCAGAGAGCAGCAACAGGGAGACAGGAGCCTCAAGGAAAGTTCTCGATAGCAGACTGCCTGCCTCCCCCACCTCTGTTTACCTCTCAGGTTGGAGTGAGGACCTGGCTGAACTCTGGAAGCCCAGGTGAGGTGGGCTTCCCACTCAAGATAGAGACTTCACAGGAAAGATCAGTTCAAAGCCCAACTCTTCACAAATGAATGAATCCTGTTAGTGAATCCACTGAATACCTAAGACTTTGCCCCTAGTTTGGGTCTGCCTCAGCTTTGCTGCAGCTGCTTTATCTCGGAATTGCTAGTCCAGGATTCTTTTAAGTGTCGATGATGAGACTTTCCCTTAAATCCATTTTTGCTGTCCTTGCTCTCTGGACTTCCACTCTGCCCTTGTTCCACTTCCAGCCCCTGCCCCGCCTTTGTCTGCATCTGCGTGGACAGCATATTGTTCCAGCAGACTTTTCCAATCTGCCTGTAAGATAATTGACTGAGAGTAAGTACTTGGGGCATTGATCGTTTGGCTTTTTTTGTTTTTCAGTGAAAAGAGTATTTGAGTATTTGTGGTTGGTTAGTTACTCAGTCGTGTCCGGCTCTTTTGAGACCCACCAGGCTCCTCCGTCCATGGGATTTCCCAGGCAAGAATATTGGAATGGGCTGCTATTTCCTTCTTCAGGGATCTTCCCAGCTCAGGGATGGAACGCGCGTGTCCTGCAATGGCAGGCAGGTTCTTTACCACTGAGCTACCTGGGAAGCCCATTTGACTAGCCTTTGGCAAATTGGTCTTCCAGTGGATTGCTTTTGGGTGAATTCCTTTTTGACCAAATGATCCAAAGGCCACATGTCCTATCCAAGGATGCATCTTTGGCTTTAGGAAGGCTGTAGAAGGTTGTGAGAATTACAGCAACCTGATTTCTACTCTGGATTGCTTATTTGCTGAAACAAATTTGTATATCTTCTAAGCTCCTGTTTCTCTATGGAAATGGGAAAAAATAATGCCAACTTCACAGGTTTAAAGATTAATTGACCTGTGGATAGCAAACTTAAAATTTGCTTAAGTATATACACATTAGATTAGGTAGAGCCACTCCTTACAGCTCATACCCAGTCATAAGACAAAGAATAATTCACAAAGGAGAAATTCACAGACAAGAAAGCCTGAAGAATAGTTGAATAATTATTAAATTTTAAAATAATGAATAATTATTAATTTGCATTCTGAATAATAGCATTAATTTCACAGGTAATTTTGTAGAAGCTGATTCACGACTGCTAGTTTTAGTGGTAGATACGTTTGCTTACTTTCTATTTCACTTTCATCCACTTGCGTTTGGTGTTGGAACACAGGGGACCGTCATTTGAGTCATGGTTACTATCGCAGTTACTCTTCATCTTAACGGTGATTCCAGCTTTCAGCGTCCAGTACTCTTTCTGCAGGTGGGTTGCTCTAAGGACGGGAGCACAGCTGCTTATGCCAGGATGCCCTTGTTTCCAGATCAGCCCTCTGTATTTCCTTGTGTTGGGGGGTGATTCAAATCTCTTACCTTTTCTCCATTTAAATGACTCTTTCTCCACGAATCCATTTCCCCTTCACATATATAGTGCAGAGGTCGTGTTTGTACATTCCTTTCTTCATACTTCAAGACTATTAAAGCGCTTGGCACCAATTGAGCCTTAAAAACAATGCAAACGGGCTCTGAGCCGAAATCCCAGGATGATCACAAATATGCATATGATATTTTTTCACAACTATCATCCAGATGGAAGCACAAAAGTATGACCTCGGTCTCCCCAGGACTGTGCTGACCCCTGCATTTTTAGGCACATTGACCCAGATTAAAGAAAGTGTGCAGTCGTCCCTGGATAAAGGCGAGTGTGAATGATATTTATGCCAAAACTATCCACTAAGGCCAGAGGTTTCCAACTGTGTATCTAAAGTTAAATCAACTGGTTTCAATAATCTCGTTTCCAAAAATTTCTAAAGGAGCAGGAAAAATATTACTCAATGTAAACCTTAACAGTTTGAGTCTAAGTCACTAGTATCAGTGGTGCCAGAAATGAATAGCATGAAATGAAGAATGCAAAATTAGTTATGATCCTAGCCCCATTCCTGCAATTTTCACAGGAACCAGAAAACCCTTGAGGAGTTACTTTTCCAACTTATCACATGAAGAAAGAAGAGGCTATGAAAAGAAAACCATTTTTATAATGAGCAAGAGTTATCCTAGCAGAGATACCCTAGGGCCCATGCTGGACACCTCATTCTGTCCTGGACACCCCAGGGCCCATGACAGATACCCCAGGGTCATATTGGACACCTTGATCCACACTGGAAAACCCAGGTTGTGCCAGATGCCCTTGATCCACAGTAGATGTCTCCAGGATCTATGCTAGACACCCTGGGGCCACATGAGGCACCCTGAATCCATGACAGACATCCCCAGATACACAACAGATGCTTGAACATTGCAGTCTCTCTGCTAGAAAATATACAAAAGCAGGTACATCCTCAAAAACTCTTTATAAAAGTCACACCTTAAAAAAATGGCCCTCCCCATACTACTAGAACCTGGAATTATTTTTCCACCTATTCAGATAATGTGGGGATATTGGTATTCGTTTTCATCAAGCTCACTTAAATCCACTTGACCCGAACTATGGAATAGAGACACGAAAATTGTACCTTCTGGCCCAATTAAATGTGTTTTTGTTGGAAAAAATGGCTTTGATCCGTAAACAATTGAGGATGAAAATTCTGCACCCAGTACACAGCATAGCTTCAGAAGAATTTGGGCCCCAGAAGCTGATGGTTCATTAAACTCTGAAGGGGGACGAGACCCTGCAGCTACCCCTCCAGCCTCCTGCTTCAAGATGGACTTGGTGCAGGAAAGGACTAGTACACAAGTTCTAGTTCGGTTGTCGGGGAAACCCCTCTGGCATATCACCCCTTGAAAAAATGCCAGTGTGTTCTGGGAATAAAGGAGAACGTTATTGTGTGTTTGGTGAGAACAAATTGAAACAAGGTCGCTGTTTCTCATGTCAGGCACAGCCAGGAGCAGGCTTTGTTCCAAGCCCTGGGCGGGGCTTCCTCCCTGGCGTTCATGGCACCACTGCCAAGACCTTGGGTATCTGCTACGGGTGTGTCAGCTTGCTGGTTTTCTCGGCTCACCTTATGAACTGCAAAGGTGTGGAAGAGAGCCGGAGGAAACCTCGGAAATGTATGATATACAAAGGATGATTCGTGGATGTTTGAACCTGGAGCAGACCTGAGGATACAGAAACCATTTCTTTTTTTTTTTTTAATTGAAATACAGCTGATTTACAGTGTTGTGTTAATTTCTGCTGTATAACAAAGTGATTCAGTTATATGTATATGTACATGTACATATATAACATTCAGTTATACATACATGTACATATATAAACTTTCTTTTGAATATTTTTTCCATTATGACTTATCCCTGGATATTGAATATAGTGCCCTGTGCTATATAGTAGGACCTTGTTGTTTATCTGTTCTCTATATGGTAATTTGTATCTGCTGACCCCAAACTCCCACTCCATCCCTCCGCTGCAGCTACAAGTCTGTTCTCTATGTCTGTGAGTCTGCAAAAACTCTTCTTAGACTCACTACAGGAAGGCGCCTGGGCTGTGCCCTGTGGTTGCATAAGCTTGGAAAATGCTCATGCTATGAATTCCTCTTAGAGTCACAAGATACGTGAGACTATAGACTATGAGAAATCCTATAGTAAATAAACCTGTTTACCTGAATGGTGGCCCCATAGCTAGGTGCGTGCATGCGTGCTCAGTCATGTCAGACTCTTTGCGACCCCATGGACTGTAGCCCGCCAAACTTCTCTGTCCATGGGACTTTCCAGGCAAGAATACTGGAGTGGATTGCCATTTCCTCCTGCAGGGGATCTTCCTGACCCAGGGAGAGAACCCAAGTCTCCTGCCTTGGCAGGCAGATTCTTTACCCCTGAGCCATTGGAGAAGCCCCCAAAGCTTAGTCATTGATTCTAATTCCCCAGCATCTGTGAATATTACTGTATATGGCAGAAGAGTATTATCTCATGTGACAAAAGATATGATTAAGTTAAGGCTATGGTTTTTCCTGTGGTCATGTGTGGATGTGAGAGTTGGACTGTGAAGAAGGCTGAGCACCGAAGAATTGATGCTTCTGAACTGTGATGTTGGAGAAGACTCTTGAGAGTCCCTTGGACTGCAAGGAGATCCAACCAGTCCATTCTGAAGGAGATCAGCCCTGAGATTTCTTTGGAAGGAATGATGCTAAAGCTGAAACTCCAGTCCTTTGGCCACCTCATGCGAAGAGTTGACTCATTGGAAAAGACTCTGATGCTGGGAGGGATTGGGGACAGGAGGAGAACGGGACGACCAAGGATGAGATGGCTGGATGGCATCACGGACTCGATGGACGTGAGTCTGAGTGAACTTTGAGAGATGGTGATGGACAGGGAGGCCTGGTGTGCTGCGATTCATGGGGTCGCAAAGAGTTGGACACGACTGAGTGACTGAACTGAACTGAAGGATCTTGAAGGATCTTGAGAGTAATAGCTTATCCTGGAATATTATGATGGGTTCTAAGTGCAATCTCATGTAACCTTAAAAGAGAGACCCAGAGGGAGTTTCAACACCACACCACTCACAGAGGAGGAAGGCCGATTGGAGAGAGAGGCAGAGATTCTAGTGAAGAAGCCACAAGCCAAGGAACATCAAGGAATGGCAGCAGGTACCAGAAACCAGGTGAGGCAAGGAAGGTCAGAGAGAGGCCACCCACCCTGCTGGCACCTTGAATTCATCCTTCTGGCCTCAGAGAAACTGGGTTACAGTGGCCTCAGGAGCCAAATACACCTTTGTTTAGGGACCTCCCTGATGATCCAATGGTTAAGAATCCTACTTGCAGTGCAAGGGATATGGGTTCAATCGCTGGTTGGGGAACTAAGCCCGCATACTGCGACTGCTCTGGAGTCTGTGTGCCTGAACCAGAGCGTCCGTCCGCCACAATGGAAGATCCTGTGTGCCACAGTGAGGACCCAATAAGGCCAAATAAATAAGTAAGTATTTTTAAAAAGAAAAGAATAACAAATACACCATTGTTTAATGAAGAGTTGCCCAAACTTACAACAGAATCAGTCAGTTCAATCGCTCAGTTGCTCAGTCATGTCCAGTTCTTTGCAACCCCCACGGACTGCAGCATGCCAGGCTTCCCTGTCCATCACCCGCTCCCGGAGCTTACTCAAACTCATGTCCATCGAGTCGGTGATGCCATCCAACTGTCTCATCCTCTGTCATCCCCTTCTCCTCCTGCTTGGGTATAACAGAATACCCAGTTATCATTCTGGAAACGTAATGTTCTGAAGAATTCACTCTGGGAAACAGCACTTGAGGTGAATTCAGGAGTGACTGAACCACAGTGGTGTCACTGAGGAAATTCACAAGTCTGGGTCCATCCTGAGGCTACTGGAGTCCACAGACTGGCCAGCACTACAGGCCACGCCACACAGGTGTTTCTTTGGTCCTCCCATCAGAAAGGGCACCTCCCGTTTCCTGTTGCCTCTCACCCATCTTGCCTGCTTGTGCTCTTTTACATATATGATCACACACACACATCTATGAGGTATAACATCAGATCCTTCTGACATTTCTGCTTACCACACAGGTCATAAATGCTCTCCCTGAACTGCTTGCCGTCTTTGCTTCATAAGTGTTCTTGCAATCTCTCCCAAGGTAGTTTGGTTGGAAGAATCCTCTTTCTAAGGCTGGACTGTACAAGGACTGTCAGGATGCCTGGGAACAGAAACTAGACCGAAAGTTTCACGTGGTCTTTTCTTCCCTATGAAATTCAGTGGTCAAACTGTTCTGAGGTATCAACTGCATTGCTTTCAACTCTTTGCCGAGAGGTGGGCACTTTAAAGGATCGTGTGGTCCCAAGGTCCAACATGGTGTTGCTTTCTTGGAGTGAGGAATCTGCACCCATGGTCGGACCTTGGCAGACGATTTCTGCCTCACCTGCTCAGCAACTTGTCCCTTTTAACACTGTCCTATGGGTTATGAGGACAGAGATTTTGGCTATGTATTCAGCTCCATTCCAACCTGTATGGATTAATGCCATTAGATCTTAGCAAAAGCAGTATCTCAGGGGAATCCTTAAGGGACAACCAACTCTAAATAGCTTAGAAAGTGTACCCTGAATAGGGAGAAACTATCAGGGTCTCTAAGCCAAGAATTATAAAGGGGAGAGTCTTTTCTCAGTGCTCACATGGAAAACTATGGAAACAGGATTCAGTGATCTTTCACAATCCTTAGGAATAAAAATCATTATAAGAAAAAAAAATACTTGTTTTCTCACCATTTTGAGTACAGTAAATATTTTATAATGCCCCCAAATTTCAGTATTCAGTATAATGTCCCAAACTTTCAACATTCAGTGATTGAGAAAAATTGACCCCAGCCCCCAAAACTGACAGAAAGATATTATGAATTCAGTAATGCTTTTAAATGAATTTCCTTTTTTTGAGTCTACCTACATTTTGGAAGCAGTAGTTAATATGTGAGACATAGCATTATTTCAAGCTACAGGCAATGCTTAATATACATTTGAGTTTTCAGACAGTGCCATACTCACACCTTAGGCAGTGGTTCTCAAATACGGCGTGTGGACCAGTATCAGTCCTGACCAAGTTATCATTCAGTTCAGTTCAGTTCAGTCGCTCAGTCACGTCCGACCCTTTGCGACCCCACAAACAGCAGCACGCCAGGCCTCCCTGTCCATCACCAACTCCCGGAGTCCACTCAAACCCATGTCCATTGAATTGGTGTTGCCATCCAACCATCTCATCCTCTGTCATCCCCTTCTCCTCCTGCCTCAGTCTTTCCCAGCATCAGGGTCTTTTCCAATGAGTCAACTCTTCACATCAGGTGGCCAAAGTATTGGAGTTTCAGCTTCAACATTAGTCCTTCCAGTGAACATTCAGGATTGATTTCCTTTAGGATGAACTGGTTGGATCTCCTTGCAGTCCACGGGACTCTCAAGTCTTCTCCAGCACCACAGTTCAAAGGCATCAATTCTTTGGCACTCAGTTTTCATTATAGTCCAACTCTCACAGCCATCCATGACCACTGGAAACACCATAGCCTTGACTAGATGGACCTTTGTTGGCAAAGTAATGTCTCTGCTTTTGAATATGCTATCTAGGTTGGTCATAACTTTCCTTCCAAGGAGTAAGTGTCTTTTAATTTCATGGCTGCAGTCACCATCTGTGGTGATTTTGGAGCCCAGAAAAATAAAGTCAGCCACTGTTTCCACTGTTTCTCCATCTATTTGCTGTGAAGTGATGGGACCAGATGCCACGATCTTAGTTTTCTGAATATTGAGCTGTAAGCCAACTTTTTCACTCTCCTCTTTCACTTTCATCAAGAGGCTTTTTAGTTCTTCTCTGCTTTCTGCCATAAGGGTGGTGTCATCTGCATATCTGAGGTTCTTGATATTTCTCCCAGCAATCTTGATTCCAACTTGTGCTTCATCCAGCCCAGCATTTCTTATGATGTACTCTGTATATAAGTTAAATAAGTGGGGTGACAATATACAACCTTGACGTACTCCTTTTCCTATTTGGAACCAGTCTGTTGTTCCATGTCCGGTTCTAACTGTTTCTTCCTGACCTGCACACAGATTTCTCAGGAGGCAGGTCAGGTGGTCTGGTATTCCAGTCTCTTTCAGAATTTTCCACAGTTTATTGTGGTCCACACAGTCAAAGGCTTTGGCATAGTCAATAAAGCAGAAATAGATGTTTTTCTGGAACTCTCTTGCTTTTTTGATGATTCAGCAGATGTCAGTAATTTGATCTCTGGTTCCTCTGCCTTTTCTAAAACCAGCTTGAACATCTAGAAGTTCATGGTTCACGTATTGCTGAAGCCTGGCTTGGAGAATTTTAAGCATTACTTTATTAGCATGTGAGATGAGTGCAATTGTGCAGTAGTTTGAGCATTTCTTTGGGACTGGAATGAAAACTGACCTTTTCCAGTCCTGTGGCCACTGCTGAGTTTTCCAAATTTGCTGGCATATTGAGTGCAGCACTTTCACAGCATCATCTTTCAGGATTTGAAATAGCTCCACTGGAATTCCATCACCTCCACTAGCTTTGTTCGTAGTGATGCTTCCCAAGGCCCACTTGACTTCACATTCCAGGATGTGTGGCTCTAGATGAGTGATCACACCATCATGATTATCTTGGTCGTGAAGATCCTTTTTGTACAGTTCTTCTATCAGAAGAACTTCTTCAAGTTATCATTGGCTTGTAGTAAGATGAAAAACAGAGCCAGTTGGGCAAGCTTTACTTCCTTTCTTCCATTTTTTAAAATATTTGTTTATGCATCTTATTTTTGAGTGCGTTGGGCCTAACTGTGACAGCAGGGATCTTGCACTGAGGCATGCGGGCTCTCCAGTTGCGGTGCGCAGGTCCAGGTGCCCTGGGGCGTGTGGGATACTAGTTCCCTGACCAGGGATCCGGCATGCGCCTACCACCCCGCCCCCAACACTGGAAGGCAGATTCTTAACCACTGGACCACCAGGGAAGTCCCTGGAAAGCTTACATAGTGTCACTGCAGTGTTAGCCCTACAAGGGTAAGCGCTGTGTCTTCTTCATATGGTCACTGCTGTCTTCCAGGCCCTGTGACAGTGCCTGCCACATAGTAAATGTTCAATGGTTATTGGATGAATAAAAAAAAAATTATTCAATTCAAAAGACAATTCTTTATTCTGGTATTTCATCACGTGATGATACACAGTAGTTTGATATTTTAAAGTTTTATTTGGCAAAATGAAAAGTCAAAACCTGTATCAATTAGGATTAGGTTTAATTGTGAAGAAGAAATGTGAAAGAGTAGTGATTTAAAACATGATAAGTGTCTGTTTCCCTCCTGGGCCAATATGGCAAGTCCCAAGTCCTTAGGGACCCAGGCTTCCTCTTACTGCCTTGCCATGCTCAGGTGGCCTTTGAACGTATGGTCCAGGCATGGCATCCACATTCCAGATGTTAAGATGGGGGAAGAGAATGGAGAAGGACTTGCCTCATTCCTTTAAAGAAACTTCCTGGTAGCATCATTTGTTACTTCTGTGTCATCGGTCAGAATTAGTCACATGACCACATCTAGCTGCAAGGGAAGCTGGGAAATGTCTTTTAGCTGAGTGGCAACATACCATGCTAAAAACCAAGATTCTGTTAGTAAGGCAAAAACAAAGGGCTAACATTCAACAGAAGGCAAGATGGTTGGATGGCATCATCCACTCAATGAACATGAGTTTGAGCAAAGTCTGGGAGGTGGTGAAGGACAGGGAAGCCTGGCATGCCGCAGTGCACTGGGTCACAGTCCACTGAACAACAGCAATGTTAGATGGGAGCTAAGAGTCAGGCACGACTGAGCGACTTCCCTTTCACTTTTCACTTTCCTGCATTGGAGAAGGAAATGGCAACCCACTCCAGTGTTCTTGCCTGGAGAATCCCAGGGACGGCGGAGCCTGGTGGGCTGCCGTCTATGGGCTCGCACAGAGTCGGACATGACTGAAGCGGCTTAGCAGCAGCAGCAGCAGTCTGGCCATGGTTCCCCCAATTTTTTCAGATCATTTTGAAAATATGAGAACCACTGCTGAAGGAGGCTTGCCCACATCCACCTCCATGGATGGAATTACACAGGACAGAGCCTGTCAGATGTTGCAGAACTGTTTTACCCTCTTCAGTTACTCATCATACCCTCCTCCCCTTAAGCAGTTAAAGTCCAGAGACTTTCCTCGGTCTCTGCTCTGACTCAGCTCCGTCTTCCTCAAGGCTAAGCAGCAGAGACAGCTCTCTGCTTCTGCGACTCCCAGTTTAACACTCATTTTTCTTCATTAACATAGCTTTCCAATACCATGGACTCCAACAAAAGGCAAGTTGTGCTTGAATGAAGGCAAAAAATAAAAAATGTATGCAAATCAAATTGACAGGAAATGATTTCTATGTCCTCGGTTATTTATGTTCTAATTTCAGAATTGTTTTGTCATCATTTCTGAAGGATATCCTTTTGTCAGTGACTTCTGACCTGATTCCTCTCTTTTCTAGTCATACTGGGGAAAAGAATTCATTTATCCATCTCTTAATTTATACGGATCTCGGAAGTCACCACCTCCAGGCAAGTGGACTTGAGCATCTTGGAAGTAGTGTCTCGAAACCTTTCAATGTTTATCATTTATAGCAAGGGAGTTAAATACTGAGTTAAGATGAGCTCCTTTGACTGTTAGGAAACTGCCTTTGGGTGGCCCATGTCTGGCTTGGGCCCAAGCGTCAGCAGTGTAGCTGGAGCAAAGACAGCAAACCCCAAAAGGACTTCTGAAATGTGGTCTCAGTGGAGAAGGCCTGCCTTGAATCACAGCTGAATCACATGGTGAGCATCATTTATTCACTGAACTAAACTCACTCTGTACCAGGTCCCTGCTTTATATATATTATCCTCTCAATGATTATTCCTGTTTTGCAGGTGATAATATTGAGGCTTAAAGATATAGAGGAATTTGCCTAAGATCAAATGGCTGGTAGAGGCAGGTTCAAACCAAGCCTACCTTTTTCTGAAACTATTCTCTGAGTCCCCGGAGCCCTAAACTTTTAGAATTCATGGGCCAGTAAAATTGTTTTAATTGTGTAAAATTAAAAAGAGAAAAAAAGTGTAAGAGTGCATGAATGGTAATATAGCATTGCCATTTTAAAAAACTTTTTATTTTGTATTGGAGTATTTGTTGTTGTTTAGTTGCTAACACATGTCTGACTGTTTTTGAGACACCATGAAAATAGTCTGCCAGGCTCTTCTGTCCAAGGGATGTCCCAGGCAGGAATACTGGAGGGCATTGCCATTTCCTCCTCCAGAGGATCTTCCTGACCCAGGGGTTGAACGCACATCTGGCTGGCAAACTCTTTACCACTGAGCTACCTGGGAAGCCTGTATTGGGGTGTGCCAATTAACAGTGTGGTGATAGTTTCAGGTGAACAGCGAAGGGACTCAGCTATACATATACATGTATCCATTCTCCCCCAGTAAAGTTGTTAATTTTTAATTTTTCCATCGGGGCATGAAAAAGGCCTGTTATTTGTTGTTACTACCATTTCATCAGAAAGGATATTTCACACACATACACATACACACATACAAAAAACCATTTCTAAATTAATTCAGTGAGTATTTATTGAGAAGCTATTATGTGCCAGATATTATTCTAGGTACTAGAGAATATTAGAGTGACAAAATAAACAAAAATCTCAGCCCTCGTGCTTAAATTCTAAGTGAGGCATGATGCACTAAAAAATAATAAGGAAAGCATATGGTATGTAGAAATGAGTGCTATGGGGAGGAAATAAAGTGGGGGAGAGGGATGTGAGTACGTGGGTGAGGGGCCATTGCTGAGGAAGGAGGCAGAGCACCCCTGTCTCGCTAAGAAGGGGCATGGACCGTCCTATCACCCGCATGCACCTGCTACATGACTGCTTTTTTCCCACTGTGCAGCACACAGGGCATCTTATTCCTGTGACCCAACAATGTTGGGAGCCTCTGCTCTGTGCTGTCCCAGCTCCAAGAAGCTGAGATGGGAGGGACTGGTGACATGACTCAATCTCTGCTCACGATCCAGCCTTTTCCAACTCCTGGCTTTCAATTCCTAGGCTACTGATTGGCTGGGATTTTATCTTGCCTAAATCGTGATCCAGGAAGTTTTTCATTATGCCTCAGTGTAAATCAATATGTCAGTAAAGAAAGAACTGTGAATCAAAAACTTTTCTTTTCTAAGGGTGGAGGCTCAGGGTCCCACTCATGCCTTTCTGCTGTCTAGCTTCCCTTTGCTAGGCATGCTGAATAAATTTGAGCTGATCAATAGTGATTTCTTTCCCCCATGTGTTTCCAGCTTCATGTGGGGAGAAATTTTAGAAAAAATATTATTTCACTCGTTTTACAAAAGGTTTTCTTTTGGGTTTCTGTTGTTCAGAGGAATAGTCCTCAAACTCTAGAAATAAGATGTTGGGGGTATTTGGATCTCAGAATATTTTGGTTTCTTTTGATAGCCACCTATCCTGTGCCAAAGCCCCACATTCTCAGCAACCTGTGTTCCTCTGGAACCCGAGTTTCTAGTTGTTACTCGGAATACATCTGCCTAATATTCCCATAGGAGGCTTCCCAGGCGGCGCTGGTGGTAAAGAACCTGCCTTCCAGTGCAGATGTAAGAGATGTGGGTTCCATCTCTGGGTCAGGAAGATCCCCTAGAGGAGGGCACAGCGACCCACTCCAGTATTCTTGCCTGGAGAATCCCATGGACAGAGGAGCCTGGCGGGCTACAGTCCATGGGGTCACAGAGAGTTGGACACAACTGAAGTGACTTAGCCCAGAAGCACGATATTCCCACAGAGTGGGGCAGAGGTGATACTTGGAGTCACAGAGCCCAGAGTTCTAATCCTGACTCTGTCTCTTACTAGATAGATTAAGACTCTGGGGAAATTACTTGAACTTTCTGAGCTCTGGTTTTTTCATCTGTTGTACTGGAATAATAAGAGCACTTACCTACTAGGGTAGTTGTGGGTATTAAATGAGAGAACATATCATAACTAAAATTTATTGAGGATTTATGTGCCACACAATATTCTAAGTGCTTTGTGTGTATTAACTTGTTGAATTCTCCATGATCTTTTTGAAGTAGGGGCTGTTCAGTTCAGTTCAGTTCAGTTACTCGCTCAGTCGTGTCCGACTCTTTGTGACCCCATGAATCACAGCACGCCAGGCCTCCCTGTCCATCACCAACTCCCAGAGTTCACTCAAACTCATGTCCATCAAGTCGGTGATGCCATCCAGCCCTCTCATCCTCTGTCATCCCCTTCTCCTCCTGCCCCCAATCCCTCCCAGCATCAGAGTCTTTTCCAGTGAGTCAACTCTTCACTTGAGGTGGCTAAAGTACTGGAGTTTCAGCTTCAGCATTAGTCCTTCCAAAGAACACCCAGGACTGATCTCCTTCAGAATGGACTGGTTGGATCTCCTTGCAGTCCAAGGGACTCTCAAGAGTCTTCTCCAACACCACAGTTCAAAAGCATCAATTCTTCNGAGTCTTTTCCAGTGAGTCAACTCTTCACTTGAGGTGGCTAAAGTACTGGAGTTTCAGCTTCAGCATTAGTCCTTCCAAAGAACACCCAGGACTGATCTCCTTCAGAATGGACTGGTTGGATCTCCTTGCAGTCCAAGGGACTCTCAAGAGTCTTCTCCAACACTACAGTTCAAAAGCATCAATTCTTTGGCATTCAGCCTTCTTCACAGTCCAAGTCTCACATCCATACATGACCACTGGAAAAACCATAGCCTTAACCAGACAGACCTTTGTTGGCAAAGTAATGTCTCTGATTTTCAATATGCTTTCTAGGTTGGTCATAACTTTCCTTCCAAGGAGTAAGCATCTTTTAATTTCATGGCTGCAGTCACTATCTGCAGTGATTGTGGAGCCTCCCAAAATAAAGTCTGACACTGTTTCTGCTGTTTCCCCATCCATTTCCCGTGAAGTGATGGGACCAGATGCCATGATCTTAGTTTTCTGAATGTTGAGCTTTAAGCCAACTTTTTCACTCTCCTCTTTCACTTTCATCAAGAGGCTTTTTAGCTCCTCTTCACTTTCTGCCATAAGGGTGGTGTCATCTGCATATCTGAGGGTATTGATATTTCTCCCGGCAATCTTGATTCCAGCTTGTGCTTCTTCCAGCCCATCGTTTCTCATGATGTACTTTATTATGCCGATTTTTCAGAAGAAGAAACTGAATCACAAAGAAGAGAAGTAGCTTTCTCATGGCCATTCCGTGTTCCTGGCATATAGAATGATGTTTTCATTGATATACTCAATGGTGGAGAAATTAGGAAGCACCGGTCTACCCTTGTCTTCAGTGCTCAGCCTGGAGCTGCTCTTAGGTAGGGTAACTTCATAATGGCAAAGGAATATGTCAATGTGTATTTCTCAGGACTTCCCTGGCTTCCCAGGGGTTAAGACTCTGCTTCCAATGCAGGGTTCCATCCCTGGCTGGGGAACTAAGATCCCACATGCTGCAATGTATGGCCAAAATATTAAAAAGAAAAAAAAACCCAAAGTGTATTTTCTCAAAATGTTAAATTCTCATACAAATAGTAAACAGATGTTACTAACTCATTAATAAGGGTCACAGCAGGCTGATAAATCCAAGTCAAAAGAGAATATGCTGGTATGGTCACCAAAAGGGGACCAGGAATCCTTGTGGTGATGAAACTATTCTGTGTCTTGACTATGGTGATGGTTTCGTGAACCTATGTATGTGTGAAACTGGATAGGACTAAATGCAAACGCACAGATGAATACACACACAGCTGGGGACATCTGAGTAAGATGGAAGGATTGTACCCACGTCAGCACCCTGGTTGTGATCTTGTATATGGTTCTTTGTGAAACTGGTAAAGGACCCAGAGAGCTCTGTGCATTAGGCCTTACGACTGTTTATGAATCTACACAAATAAAAAGTTTCATTTAAAAACAAAATATAATTTTAAAAATAGCTCAGAAAAATACATGAGAAAGTGGTTTTCTGTTTTTTTTGCATATGCCACGTGGAGTCTTGGTTCCTTGACGGGGTTTGAACCTGTGTCCTCTGCAGTGCAGAGTCCTAACCCCTAGACCACCAGGGAAGTCCCTTCCATTTCTGTCTTTGACCTGTCTTTATTTTGGCTATGCTGGGTCTTTGTTGCTGCAGGAAGGCTTCCTTTAGTGACAGCGAGCAGGGGCTGCTCTCCAGTTGCGGTGTGCGGGCTTCTCCTGGTGTGGAGCATGGTCTCTGGGTGCCCAGGCTTAGTTGCCCTGCAGCATGTGGAATCTCCCCAGACCAGGCATCAAACCCACGTTCTTTGCACTGGAGGCCAAATCCCAAACGCTGGACCAACAGGGAAGTTCGAAACTGGTTGTTGTTGTTTTTAATAGGTAGCGGATAGGAGGAAAGCTGAAGTAAGGATATTAAATATAAAACTTCTTATAGCCTATGGGACAAAAAGAAAATAAAAGCATAGTCTTTTGGGGTTATCCTTTCTAGCCAGTGGAAAAGAAACTCATCACACATGGTCCGTTTTCAAAATTGTAAAATGTTGGGGTTGAGACCAAATGTGGGAACACAATTGCATGCTCGAGGGCAGGATTTCTTACCCTCAGCACTGTTGACTCTTTGGGCCTGAAAATCCGTTGTTACAGAGGCTGTCCTGTGCATTATAGGATGTTTAGCAGCATCCCCAGCCTCTACCCACTAGATACCAATGGGGTAGACAACCCCCAGCTGACAACCAAAACGTCTTCAGGAAGTAACATTGCCCCACTTAAGAACCACTAGTCTAGACTCCAGGGACCCTGGAGTCTGAAGACTGTTAGGTGAGCTTGTTAGGAAGTGTTCCTAGGATGACATTTACCATCTCCTCCCAGCTTTGGGGCAATTGTTCCTCACAAATAAAACTACCAATTACAGGGTCACAGGAGCACAATGAGCTCTACCAGGAGTCACAGACTTCTAGCAGAACAGGAGCCTCACACATGCCCTAGGCCTGGCCCAATCCCCTTATTTTCCAGCTATGGGTAGAGGTGGTTTCTCTACAGGCAGACAGCTGGTTCCTGGCAGAGTGTGTGCAGTTAAGCTCTCTTGTTCCAGAACGGATCTGAGGCGATCACTAGCGAGTGGAAATCCACTAGCTAGTGGATCACTAGCCAGTTCAGTTACTCAGTCATGTCCAACTCTTTTCAATCCCATGGACTGGGCTCCAGGCTTGGACAATGACTAACACTGGGTTCCTGCCCTCAAGGTGCTGATGGTTTTACTGGGCAGGTGAGGCTGCAGGCAAATCATTACTGTGAGATGAATATTCAGTAGTGAGAGTTGGAAATGTTACTAAGATGGATGGGGGTGATAGAGGGTGGCCTCGGTCTCAGGGATTAAGGATGTCTCTATTCAGTTCAGTTAAGTTACTCAGTCATGTCCAACTCTTTTCAGTCCCGTAGACTGCAGCACACCAGGCTTCCCTGTCCATCACCAACTCCAGGAGTTTGCTCAAACTCATGTCCATTGACTCGGGGATGCCATCCAACCATTTTATCCTCTGTCATCCCCTTCTCCTCCTGCCTTCAGTCTTTCTCAGCATCGGAGTCTTTTCCAACGAGACAGCTCTTTGGATCAGGTGGACAAAGTATTGGAACTTCAGCTTTAGCATCAGTCCTTCCAATGAATATTCAGGACTAATTTCCTTTAGGTTTGATTGGTTTGATCTCCTTGCAGTCCAAGGGACTCTCAAGAGTCTTCTCCAACACCACAGTTCAAAAGCATCAATTCTTTGTTGCTCAGCCTTCTTTATGGTCCAACTGTCACATCCATACATAACTACTGGAAAAATCATAGCTTTGATTGGATGGACCTTTGTCAGTAATGTGTCTGCTTTCTAATATGCTGTCTAGGTTGGTCATATTCACTGGAAAAGACTCTGGGAGGAATTGGAGGCAGGAGGAGAAGGGGACAACAGTGGATGAGATGTCTGGATGGCATCACCAACTTGATGGACATGAGTTTGAGTGAACTCCGGGAGTTGGTGATGGACAGGGAGGCCTGGCGTGCTGCAATTCATGGGGTCACAAAGAGTCGGACACGACTGAGTGACTGAACTGAACTGAATTAGGTTGGTCATAGCTTTTCTTCCAAGGAGCAAGCGTCTTTTAACTTCATGGCTGCAGTCACCATCTGCAGTAATTTTGGAGCCCCCCCAAATAAAGTCTGTTGCTGTTTCCATTGTTGCAGACTTCTCAGTTCCTGATCAAGGAAGGACAACTGTACCCACTGGAGGAGCCCTGAATCATTCATTGCTCCTGGCCAGAGGGAATGTGAGGCTCAGGCCAGGTCCTGGGATTCCTGGCAGCCCAGGAGAGAATGATAAGAGAGGGGGATGCAGAACTGGGAAGTTGTTCAAAACAAGGGAGAGAGAGGAGCAGATTTATAACTAAGAGATAAAGTCAAAGATAGGATAGGATGGGTTAGCGGGAGGAATGCCGTTGTTACAAGATGGAGAATGGAAGACAGTGAAGCCCAAGGCAGAGGAAGCGACCGCACAGCACTCAGAGCCCGGCAGTGCCCGTGTCTCATTGTTACTAGCCATCACGGGTCCTTAGGGAGCTGACTGCACACGAACCTGCATCTGGGCCTTCCAGGCTGTCTGCTCCAGGGCTCACGTGCTTGGCCACAGGAAGAGACAACCTCTGGAATGGTGGTTTGAATGCTAACCTCCAAAACATTTTGGCAGAGTACAGGCCTGGCTGGCACAGGGGCTGTTTCCAAAGTATTTTAGATGCAGAGCATCAGCCTTGCACACAGTGGCAGTTCAAGGAAGGAGGCTTCCAGCTTCAGTACCCTTCAAGCTCTTCCCTCCTTCCTTGTGACTCACTGCAGAGCCCAGGGAGAAGTCAAACAGAAAACAAGGACCAGTGGGAGAGCCTCCCTGACCTGGGTGTCAGGAGGTCCCTGCAGCAGGTGGGCCAGTTAGGGTTCAGTATAGTTCCAATACTTTGGTCACCTGATGTGAAGAGCTGAATCATTGGAAAAGACCCTGATGCTGGGAAAGATTGAAGGCAAAAGGAGAAGGGGGCAAGAGAGGATGAGATGGTTGCTTGCCATCACTGATTCAATGGACATGAACTTAGGCAAGCTCTGGGAGATGGTGAGGGACAGGGAGGCCTGATGTGCTGCAGTCCATGGGTTTGCAGTTGGACATAGTGACTGAACAACAGAGTCACCACAGAATCGCTAGCAGCGGTCAGTTCTTTTACAACACAGATCTTGGGGTGACTACCTACCCAGCCCCATCACCCCTGCTCCATACTCCCCACTAAACTGTTTGGTTAATGACTCAAATTGGTCCCAGGCATAGAAGTCATGCTGGTGGTGTTGGAATACCTAAGGTTGCAGAGCACTGTTAGATACTAACTGAATTCCTTTATGTGGTCTGGATGGAAAAACTCCCATGACACCAGGTATATTCATTTCCTGTTGCTATTGTAACAAATTACCATATATGTAGCAGTTTAAACAACATAGTTGATTACCTTCCAGTCTGCGGGTTAAAAGCTGATGGGGTGGAGAGGGGGCTGTCTTCCTGGACTGAAGTGTCAGCAGGGCTGGGTCCCTCTCTGGGTACTCTAGTAGAGAGTTCCTTCTCCAGCTTCTAGAGGCTGCCCACACTTGCTGGTCTATGGCCTCTTCCTCCATCCTCAAAGTCAATGAAATTGCATCTCTCTGCCTTCCTTTTGCAAACACATCATCCTTTAAGTCTTATTCTTCAGCCTCCTCCTACTTTTAAGGACTCTTGTGATTACACTGGATAATCCAGGATAATCTACTTTACAATCATCTTAAAACAGCAACCTTAATTGGAATTAGCAACCTTGATTCCATCTGCAACCTTAATTCCCCTTTGCCAGGTAACCTAATACATTTACAGGGGATTAAGTGTATTATGGAATTATGTGTATTAGGGAACACCCTATTACTTATGGGGATTAAGAATAGGGACTTCCCTGATGGTCCAGTGGTTAAGACTTCATCTCCCAAAGGAAAAATTAAAAAAAGATTTCACCTCCCAATGCAGGGGGTGTGGGGCCCATCCCAGATTGGGGAGCTAAAATCCCACGTCTTGTGGCCAAAAAAAAAAAAAACAAACAAACAAAAAACCCAAGAACATAAAACAGGAGCAATATTGTAACAAATTTAATAAAGATTTTTTTTAATGGTTCACATAAGAAATAACTTAAAAAAGAGCATTATTTTAAAAAGTATTTGGGGGTGGGGGCATTATTCTGCCTACCACACCATGGCCCCAGTCAGAATTCTGGTCAAAACCTTGAGAGCTACGGAGGAANTTTTTTTTAATGGTTCACATAAGAAATAACTTAAAAAAGAGCATTATTTTAAAAAGTATTTGGGGGTGGGGGCATTATTCTGCCTACCACACCATGGCCCCAGTCAGAATTCTGGTCAAAACCTTGAGAGCTACGGAGGAAGAGATCTGCCATTTACCTAGCGCCTACGATGTGTCAGACAGTAAAATAGGTGCTTTATAGATTATCTCATTCAGTCTCTCAGCATTCAAGCCCTAATTTATGAGTGAGAAAATGCTGACTCACAGAGGCTTAGTCACACAGCTGGGGACTGTGGGATTCTGTCCGTATGTCCTTCAGTCCGTGCTACCTTCTGCCACCCTTTGTTCCTTCCAAACAGGCCCAGAGGATTCAAAATGAAGTGTACCTAGGGATGATGGACAAAGAACACAGTAAGAAGTCGCCTCTGAACTTGAAGCCAAGGAGAATCAACTTAGATGAGAGGGGCAACCAGAAGTGGTGCCTCATCCCAAGAGAGCTGATGGCTGTTGGGCTGCTGACAATAGAAGGCCATGGGGCTGGGGGCAGGCCTGGAGGCCCACCTGCTCAGAGAGCTGTCATTTGGTCGGTGATTTATAATTTGCCTGACGTAGAGCTGCCTCGAGAGAGCGATCAAAGCAGGATCTGAGTCATAAGAATGACTCCGTTTTTTATCCAGCCCTCTCTAAAGGGAGGGCACACGTGTCATGACACAGACTGGGGCAGTCTTCCTGTCCTGGGCTTCACGGCTCCAAAGCCTGGCTGGAACAGCCTCAACACCTTCTCCTTCTTTATGCTCCGATTCTGTTTGCACCAAGCAACTTTCTGCCTGATTTAGTCTTTTATAGCTGATTGGCTGTCCTCCAAAACCATGATTTTAATCCTCAGCCAGGTCCTGATGACTGCAAATCGATCCTCTGACTCAGTCTAGATTGGCCTCGTCTCCCATTCCTTTCATTGAC
>SJYX01021719.1:0-14338 GCA_006410675.1 Oreotragus oreotragus
AGCCCTTATGCACATTCAAATTAGAGACACCATGATCCAAAGCATTAATGAGGTCTTAAGAGTCTAGCGCTGAGTGACAAGTACATAGAATAAGTGATCATACGAATACACTTGATTTCAAAGGCATGAGAGAGAAAAAAATGTTAGAACAAATTTTGTTTAATTTAGAAAAAAAAATGGTTTAATTTGTTGGCCTTTATTTCTTTACAAGTTTCTCTTTTCTAGCAATAACTTGCTTTAAAAAAAATATCTATCCTTTTTATTTATTTGTAGGATCTTAGTTCCCCAACCAGGGATTGAACCTATGCCCTTGGCAGTGAAAGCTCAGACTCCTAATCACTGGACCACC
Source organism: Oreotragus oreotragus (assembly GCA_006410675.1). Lineage (NCBI taxonomy): Eukaryota > Metazoa > Chordata > Mammalia > Artiodactyla > Bovidae > Oreotragus > Oreotragus oreotragus. The sequence continues at coordinate 350 of SJYX01021719.1, forward strand.
AGAGAACTTCCTACAAGTTCTCTTTAATGTTAAAAAAAGAAAGAAAAGAAATCGAGGGTGGGGGAGGTTTTGGATAATGGTGTGAAGTCCAGGGCTTAAGCATGCTATAAAAGGTCCCTGAGCTAATATCATTTGTGTGTTTTTTTTTATCAGCTAGAAATCACTTCAAGTGTAGAACTTTCTCTGACCAGCTGTTGTTCTAAGTGCTGTTGACTAGCAAGCCCTTATGCACATTCAAATTAGAGACACCATGATCCAAAGCATTAATGAGGTCTTAAGAGTCTAGCGTTGAGTGACAAGTACATAGAATAAGTGATCATACAAACACACTTGATTTCAAAGGCATGAGAAAGAAAAAAATGTTAGAACAAATTCTGTTTAATTTAGAAAAAAAATGGTTTAATTTGTTGGCCTTTATTTCTTTATAAGTTTCTCTTTTCTAGCAATAGCTTGCTTTTAAAAAAATATCTATCCTTTTAATTTATTTGTAGGATCTTAGTTCCCCAACCAGGGATTGAACCTATGTCCTTGGCAGTGAAAGCTCAGAGTCCTAACCACTGGACCACCAGAGAACTTCCTACAACTTCTCTTTAATGTTAAAAAGAGAAAGAAAAGAAATCGAGGGTGGGGAAGGTTTTGGATAATGGTGTGAAGTCCAGGGCTTAAGCATGCTATAAAAGGTACCTGAGCTAATATCATTTGTGTGTTTTTTTTTGTCAGCTAGAAATCACTTCAAGTGTAGAACTTTCTCTGACCAGCTGTTGTTCTAAGTGCTGTTGACTAGCATGGCTGTGGACTCTTTTCTAAAAAACACAGGGCAATGCTTGTGGGGTGAGAAGGTTAACAGANTGTGTGTGTGTAAAAACCCTATAATAGCAAAACACCTGAGTGAGTTTTGAATGAGGCGTCTGAATGTTGGATGCTTAGTCCCAATTCATCTTTCTAACCTGGACTTGGGTCAAGTGTAGAACATTATATGTTCAGTTTCATCAGGTGTAAAATTGTCCCCCACCTCACCTTCTCCACAGGCCTACACAGTCCAAATAAGACAAGGATATAAAAACCCTCTAAAAGCAGAAAACACCTATTCAGGAATAGGATGGTTCAAGGTGATCACATTTGATGTTTTCTTGAAGTCCTTGTGTAATTCAACCCTCAAGTATTTTAAGTCATTATTTTCCCTTAAGAACAAGCATGAAAGTCAAAGGCATAGTTTCAGAGGACCTGGGTCCACAGTCATTGTGGTTAATGTGCATCTTAGTGCTATCCGTAATTTTCTCAGCATCACCTCCCATATTGTACGTGATGTCTTCTTCTAAACAACCTCCTGTCCTGTCATCGTGAGCTGTTTTGCCCTCCTGCAAGGTTTTCTATCAAATCTAAGTTCTGTTCCCAGTTCATTTACCCAGAAGCATTTCTTTTAGTCCTCACATTAGTACCAAAGCATCATGGTTGGGCTAGACTGCCTTGAGATATTAAAAAAAACTTTTGATTACACTAAAATTACTTTGCCAACAAAGGTCTGTCTAGTCAAAGCTACGGTTTTTCCAGTAGTCATGTATGGATGTGAGAGTTGGACTGTGAAGAAAGCTGAGTGTCGCAGAACTGATGCCTTTGAACTGTGGTGTTGGAGAAGACTCTTAAGAGTCCCTTGGACTGCAAGGAGATGGTCTGCAAGTTCATCCTAAAGGAGATCAGTCCTGATTATTCATTGGAAGGACTGATGCTGAAGCTGAAACTCCAATATGCGGGCCACCTGACGCAAAGAACTGAGTCATTTGCAAAGACCCTGATGCTGGGAAAGGTTGAAGGCAGGAGGAGAAGGGGACGACAGAGGATGAGATGGTTGGATGGCATCACCGACTCAATGGAGGAGTTTGAGTAAACTCCGGGAGCTGATGATAGACAGGGAAGCCTGGCGTGCTGCAGTCCATGGGGTTGCAAAGCGTCGGACACGACTGAGCGACTGAACGGAACTGACTGAAAATCACAAGCCAAAGTCCCAATGCCTATGAACCGTGTGGTTCCTTCCCTCAGTCCTGAAGAAAAACGGCGGATCCGTCGGTACCAGCGGAGGTGGCGCCACCACATGGCTACTGTGTGGATGCAGTTTTCATCATTGGTCCAGTCAGCTTTGAAAGGATTCTTAACCTAAAAACTAATTAACAAAAGAAAAAAAAAGATTGTTTTTAATTTGAGGATATTTTACATATTTCAAAATTTGCTTATAAGGCAAGGTTTTATAATATTTTTATTTTGTATTACCTATTTGCCCAGTTCAAATTCATGTAAATCCAGATTTGCTGAAAATTACTAGCATGTGGCCGAGAATGAAAAGGAAACAAAACATTTCCCAAGACAGGCCTAGAACTGTTGATTATTTAAAAGTTCTAAACGGAAAGTAAATTCAAACTAATGTTTATTATGACAGTAATAGGTGGATTTATTAAAATAAAAAGATAATGTTGACAGTTCATTATCTCCTTATGCAGTGAAAAAGAAACTCCCATTAAGGAAGCAAGTGGAACATACACACTTAACTCTTTCCCTTCAAGGTACTTCATTAAAGTGATCGCTAAAGGATGTTTTTTTGTTTTCAAGCGTCTTAGGGCAATAATGGGATTCCCTGGTGGCTCAGACAGTAAAGTGTCTGCCCGCAATGCGGGAGACCCAGGTTCAATCCCTGGGTCGGGAAGATCCCCTGGAGAAGGAAATGGCAACCCACTCCAGTACTCTTGCCTAGGAAATTCCATGGATGGAGGACCCTGGTGGGCTACAGTCCATGGGGTTGCAAAGAGCTGGACACGACTGAGCGATGTCACGAGGGCAATAATNGTTCAATCCCTGGGTCGGGAAGATCCCCTGGAGAAGGAAATGGCAACCCACTCCAGTACTCTTGCCTAGGAAATTCCATGGATGGAGGACCCTGGTGGGCTACAGTCCATGGGGTTGCAAAGAGCTGGACACGACTGAGCGATGTCACGAGGGCAATAATGAAGCAGACTGGACGGCACACCAGCCAAGAGATGCTCCATGTTTGTGGGTAACGGGGAGGGGATGGAGGTCTGATCACAGGGGACTCAGAGCTGCGGTGTCCCAGCCCAGAGCTGGGGGCAGAGGGCCAATGAGACACCAGGAACGTTGCAGAGAACTGAAAACTCCCAAGAGAACGGGCTGAAAATAAAAACCAGGTGTAAGTGAAGCCAACTCCCCGTCTCACCCGCTCCTGGTGCCTATCAATTAGACAAAAGCAAAAGCAAAACCAAAAACCACACTTGCCACGTATTCTGGAAAAAGAAACAACAGCAGAAAGTTAAAGGTAAGCTTAATAAAATAACTTAGAAGTAGATTTAAAGAAAGATTTAAAACATGAACGCATATGAGAGACATAGGGAGCCACTCCATGAAGTCTCACATCTGATTTAACAGGAGATCCAGACATGGAACAAAAAAGCAGAAGGAAGAAATTATCAAAGAAAGAATATGAGAATAACGAAAATTATTCAACTTTGGCCCAAAGTTGAAGGAGATGAATCTGCAGATTGAAAAGGCATCTGGTAAAATAACTAAAACTGTTTCTCACTGTCCTGTGAGTTGACAGGGCTCAGCTAGCCAATTCTCACGTTGGGAGAGGGCTCTCATGTGGCTGCAATGAGACTGCAGCTAAAACCAGGGTCATTCTGTTAGGTAGACTGTTAGGTAGAACAGGGAAAAGGAGTCCAAAATGGCAGTGGCTAACAGACAAGCAAGGGGAAAGCCTGCGAAAATAGAACAAAAGAAGGTCCGAGGACCCGAGTAAGGACCTCTGATACAACACTCCTGGCTGGCCCAGTTTACACAGGACAGGCCCAGGGAGAGATAAACATATAAATAGAGGAGCCAAAGCTAGCTCTCTCTCTCTCTCTCTCTCTCTCTCTCTCACTCTCTCTCTCACGCACTGGGCGCTCTTCTCCTCCTGTCTTTGGATCGACGTGCCCTCACGCCTCGAAGATGGATTTTCCTGCTATCTTCTAAATAAAACAGAGCTGTAACACTGAGCCGAAACACTGATTTGTCTAAGAGCTATAACATGGTCCATTCGAGACCTGAGATCTATAACATGGTCTATCCAAGAACTGAGAGCTGTGACATGCTGAGGGGGCTTTAATGTCCGTCACTCCAAATCTTCGTTGTGACGAGACAAAAAACTGAGGAATATACACTCGTGTGACAATTCCAAGGCTCCATGGATCTGGATTTTCAAAATGCTCACTCCCGTGGCTGGCAGGTCACACAGACTGGCTAGAAGCTCAGCAGTGACCTACCTATGGCCTCTTCGTGTGTCTTGAACTTCTTGAAGCATGGCAGATGGGTTCCAAGAGCAACTGTTTCAATACACAGGAAAGAGAAACTGCCAATCTTTTGAATCCAGAAATGGACACAGTGTCATTTCTGCTATATTCTACTCATCCGAGAGTCACAGGGCCCAGATTAAAGGGAGGAAACATAGATCTTCCATTTCAGTGGGAGAAATATCAAAGAGTTCACAGCCATCTCAAGTTACCACCACCCCCTAAATAATTCTAGAAATAAAACATACTAGGTCACCTACAAAGTAAAGAGAAACAGAACCAAACTCATTTTCCAGCATTTCCTCCCTTGTGTACCACACTCCAGTTACATGTGCCAGACTTATTTTATCCTTGAAGACTTTTCTCTGCCATTGTCTCTGACTAGAACATATGTTCCCTGAATCTTTGCATGACTCACTACTTCTCACAATTCAACTCTCATCTCAAATGTCACCTCCTCTGAGGTGTCCCTGCTCACCATATCTAAAATAGCATAGTGCTCTTGCCCGGCAAATCCCATGGATGGAGGAGCCTGGTAGGCTACAGTCCATGGGGTCACTAGGAGTTGGACAGACTGAGTGACTTCACTTTCACTTTTCTCTTTCATGCATTGGAGAAGGAAATGGCAACCCACTCCAGTGTTCTTGCCTGGAGAATCCCAGGGACGGGAGAGCCTGGTGGGCTGCCCTCTCTGGGGTCACACAGAGTCGGATACGACTGAAGCGACTTAGTAGCAGCAGCAGCAGCAGTCAGCATTGGATTCTCCAGGCAAGAACACTGGAGTGGGTTGCCATTTCCTTCTTCAGTACATGAAAGTGAAAAGTCAAAGTGAAGTTGCTCAGTTGTGTCTGACTCTTCGCAACCCCATGGACTGCAGCCCACCAGGCTCCTCTGTCCATGGGATTTTCCAGGCAAGAGAACTGGAGTGGGGTGCCATTGCCTTATTTAAATTCTTCATAGCACAAACCAAGTCTTTTCTTCTTGTTTTTATTATGTCTCCTTCATGAGAGTAGCAACTTTGTCTTTTTTTTAAAAGATTTTTTTTGATGTAGACTATTTTTAAAGTCTTTATTGAATTTGTTACCATATTGTCTCCATTTTGTTCTGTTGTGTTTTTTTTTTTTGGCTGCAGGGCATGTGGGATCCTAGCTCCCAGATCAGGGATGGAATCCACAACCCTCTGCACTGGGAGGTGAAGTCTTAACCACTGGATGACGGGGAAGCCTGCAACTTTGTCGTATTCACCATTGTATCTCCAATGCCTAGAGTACTACCTGGAATGTTTGTTGAGCAGCTATTGAATCAGAATCCATCTCAAGCAGACAACAAAGCAATGCCTTTAAGTTTCTGATTAAAAAAACAAACACCGTTTTCAATTCAAAATTCTATGTCCAGTCAAATCATCCACCAGATGGAAAGACAGATTAGAGACATTTTTCAGACTCATAAAATTTTCCCCTTTACCACTCTTCTAAGAAAGTGCCTCCACAAAATCAGGGCATAAATTAAGAAAGGTTTTAAACGTGGAATCCAGAAAACAATGGATTTAACAGAAGGAAGCAGGAATGGGAAGCCCCATGAGAACTGTGCACAAGACTGGAACTGCAGCTCCTTTAAACTGAAGTGCGCAGATGGAGGGCGCTGCAGCAGAAATCTCCAGATTAAAAGAGAGTTCCAGCAGAACAGCTGAAGTGAACAAAAAAAGTTGGGAAAAGACAAAATATTTCTTCAAATAGTGCAATCAAAGCAATCATAAACTGTAGGGGAAATCTCAAGTATAAGAAAAAAATGTAACCAGTAATCATATTGATCCTTGCCAAACAATACTCGCAGAAATCCAATAAAACATTGCTTGCCATTTTCAGATTCAGAAATCAATCTAGGAAGAAGCACAAAGGGTTCACTTAACAATCGCAGTGCCACCCCTCTGCCAGGGACAATCTGCGCACCATCCGCCACCAGGGATAGACTCCTCAGTGTCAGCCAGGTGGGAAGCGGTCGGGCTCCGAAATCCCACCTCTCCTTCTGAGTATTTATGCAAAGAAAACAAAAACACTGAGCTGCAAAGATGTATGCAGCCCTGTGTCCATCGCAGCATTATTTACAGTAGCCAAGATACGGACACAACCTAAGTAAGATCAATGGATGAATGAATTAGAAAGCAAACGCTGGTATACACTTATAGTGGAATATTATTCAGTCATTAACAAAGAATGAAATCATGTCATTTGTGATGACATGGGTAGAGTTCAAGGGTATTAAGCGAAACAAGTCAGAGAGAGGGAAACAAATACCATATGATCTTTCTTCCATGTGGAATTTAATACATATACATACATATATACCTGTGTAACATCAAGCTCATAGATACGGAGAAAAGTGGTTTCCAGAGGTAGGGTGTGGATGGGAGGAATCAGTGAATTGCTTTTTTCGTTTAATTCAATTAGTTATTTAGTTTTTTGAGATCTGTGTATTGATTTTATTTTCTGGCTACAGTAGGTCTATGTATTGATTTTATTTTTCGGCTACGGTAGGTCTATGTATTTTTCGGCTACGGTAGGTCTATATATTGATTTTATCTCTGTTGCTGCATGTGGGCTCTCCATGCTGTGGTGAGCAGGGGCTCCGCTGCGGTCTGTGGGCTGCTCGTTGCCATGGGTTCTCTTGTTGCAGAGCGTGGGCTCAAGGCACTCAGGCTGCAGGAGCCGCAGTGCGTGGACTCGGTAACTGTGGCGCAAAGGATTAGTTCAGCCGCATGTGGGATCTGCACGGACCGGGGACGGAACCGGTGTCCCTTGCACACTCCGCTGCGGTCTGTGGGCTGCTCGTTGCCATGGGTTCTCTTGTTGCAGAGCGTGGGCTCAAGGCACTCAGGCTGCAGGAGCCGCAGTGCGTGGACTCGGTAACTGTGGCGCAAAGGATTAGTTCAGCCGCATGTGGGATCTGCACGGACCGGGGACGGAACCGGTGTCCCTTGCACGGCAAGGTGGATTTTTAACCACTAAACCACCAGGGAAGCCCCTGAACTGAACTTTTAAAGAAGAAAAAAAACTCTACAAATTCCTGACCCAAATTCAGTGAAACTAGCGACTAATTTTAAAGAATGACAATAGCAAACAAACAAAAGCCAATTTAAAAAATCTTATAACACCCTCCAGGATCACCAAAGAATTCACACTTTTGAACTCTGGTGTTGGAGAAGACTCTTGAGAGTCCCTTGAACAGCAAGAAGATCCAACCAGTCCATCCTAAAGGAAATAGGGGAAATCTCAAGTATAAGAAAAAAATGTAACCAGTAATCATATTGATCCTTGCCAAACAATACTCACAGAAATCCAATAAAACATTGCTTGTCATTTTCAGATTCAAGTGTGTGTGGGCTGCTCGTTGCCACGGGTTCTCTTGTTGCAGAGCGTGGGCTCGAGGCACTCAGGCTGCAGGAGCCGCAGTGCGTGGACTCGGTAGCTGTGGCGCAAAGGATTAGTTCAGCCGCATGTGGGATCTGCACGGACCGGGGACGGAACCGGTGTCCCTTGCGCGGCAAGGTGGATTTTTAACCACTGAACCACCAGGGAAGCCCCTGAACTGAACTTTTAAAGAAGAAAAAAAATCTCTACAAACTCCTGACCCAAATTCAGTGAAACTAGCGACTAATTTCAAAGAATGACAATAGCAAACAAACAAAAGCGAATTTTAAAAATCTTATAACACCCTCCAGGATCACCCGAGAATTAACGCTTTTGAACTCTGGTGTTGGAGAAGACTCTTGAGAGTCCCTTGAACAACAAGAAGATCCAACCAGTCCATCCTAAAGGAAATCAGTCTTGAATAATCATTGGAAGCTGAAACTCCAATACTCTGGCCACCTGATGTGAAGAACTGACTCACTGGGAAAAAACCCTGATGCTGGGAAAGATTGAAGGTGGGAGGAGAAGGAGACAACAGAGGATGAGATGGTTGGATGGCATCACTGACTCGATGGACATGAGTTTGAGTAAACTCCAGGAGCTGGTGACGGACTGGGAAGCCTGGCATGCTGCAGTCCATGGGATCACAAAGAGTCAGACATGACTGAGCAGCTGAACTGAACTGAGGATCCTTATCATTAATCCTACTTAGGTATAAGAAAACTAAAGGTCAGGGTGGTGAGGTACCTTCCAGAGTCCCGTAGTTTATAAGTACAAGAGTAGAAATCTGAAACTTCCTCTCTGAGGGTTTCCCAGGTGGCATTAGTGGTAAAGAATCTGTCTGCCGGTGCAGGTAAGAGACGTGGGTTCCATCCCTGGTCAGGAAGATCCCCTGGAGAAGGGCATGGCCACCCACTCCAGGACTCTTGCCTGGAGAATCCCACGGACTAAGGAGCCTGGAGGGCTACAGTCCATGGGGTCACAGAGTTGAACACGACTGAAGCGACAGGATCCTTGGCTGAAAAAGAGGAAAAATATAAATTAAAATTGATGCCTATTTTTAAAAAAATGAAATTAAAGTACTAGCTCTCAAGCTTAAGGTATAGAGTGGAAAACTAACCAAGAATGAATTTATTTTAAAATAAAGAAGGAACACAAAATGAGGAAGACTAAAAGTAAATAAATAAATGTACTCAAGATATTATGAAAGAAGAGCTAAATTAACCTTTGGAAATTAGAAAGTAGGAGTGCTATGAAGATAAAAGCAGAAATTAACTAAATGTTAAATTAAATAAATAGGGAGAGGACATGTGTATACCTATGGCTGATTCATGTTGATGTTTGGCAGAAACCAACACAATTCTGTAAAGCAATTATCCTTCAATTAAAAAACAAATAAATTCAAAATAAAACATAATACATTTAAGGGACTTCTCTGGTGGCCCAGTGGCCTAGACACCACGCTCCCAATGCAGGGGGCCCAGATTTGATTGCTGGTCAGGGAACTAGATCCCACATGCCGCAACTAAGACTGGGGGCAGCCAAATAAACATTTTTTTAAATAAAAATAAATGTTTATTTTAATCTAAATTTGAATTTAAAATAAATTTTAAAAAGAATAATGGTAATTAAAACCTAGTTGCAAACAATATTTACAAAGAATAGAGAAAGTCTAAAAATTTAGATTAAGAAAAGGATAATACGTGTTAACTAACATGATTCACTTTTTACGGTTTTTCTACTTTGCAGATTTTAATTTTTCTTTATTGCCTTTGATCCATTTTCATGAAGCTTCCACGAGTATTTGAAAGATGTGCATTCTTATGCATTCAAAGTTCTATACGTCAAATCAAGTTGCAAACTGTCCACTTTGCACACAGAGTGGTCAATAAAGAATAATAAAGAAAAACAAAGCTGCTCTATTTTGAAGCCCTTTATAACACACATTGGGCTTCCCAGGTGGCACTAGTGGTAAAGAGCTCGCCTGCCAATGCTTGAGTTTGATCCCTGGGTTGGGAAGATCCCCTGGAGAAGGGCATGGCAGCCCACTCCAGTATTCCTGCCTGGGAAATCCCATGGACAGAGGCATATTGCAGGCCACAGTCCATGGGGTCGCAGAGAGTCAGACGCGAAGAGACCTAGCATGCACGCATGCATAATATGCCTTAGATCAACTTTCCTAAGCTAGGTTCCAACCAGTATCAAGTGTAAATTATCCACTCCTGTTAGTCCCTTAATCACCTTCCATGTTTATTTTTCCTTCCTGCCTTTTTTTCCTTCATATTTCCCACCAGGGCACTCCTTAAGTAACACAAAACTAACAAGAACAAAAATTCTTAAGCTAAAATATATGTATTTCTTAGCTTGTGCTAAGAATTTTAAATAAGATAATATTGACTGATTTTAATATTTTATAATAACTCTCTGATGCCAAATTATTGTCCTCATTTTAGAGGTAAGGGCAGTAATTCAACACAGTAAAGTAATGTGCCTAAATTAGTAAGAAATTAGCTCAAGTCTATTTTACAGTGAAGCCTGGTTAACCATTATGCCTACAGTCTCATCTGTTTCATTTGGCCAAGAGAGGATATCTCTCCTGTGATATCTGATAGCTTTGCCCAGAAGGAAAGAGTGTGCTGTTTTTCCATTGTCAGAGAAGTATATCAGCTAAAGAAGCGAGTGTGTGTGTGTGTGCATGAGGGTATGTGTGTGTGTGTTAAAACTGGAGATCCAGAATATCAACCTAAGTGAGCATTCCCAAAGAGTGCTAGAATGTAATGAAAAATTTCATCCCCTTTGCAATATTTTCAATATTAATTTCAACCACTAATTTCAATGTTCAGAGTTTTGCTAAAATTCATTACTCTCTACATCTTAAAATACCTTGAGAGAGTAGTATTGAAACATGTACATTATACATTATGGTACATGTACCATAATGTAAAATAGCCAGTGGGAATTTGCTGTATGATGTAGGGAATCCAAAGCTGGTGCTCTGTGACAACCCGGAGGGGTAGGATGGGGAGGGAGATGAGAGGGCAGTTTAAGAGGGAGGGGACATATGTATACCATGTTGATGTATGGCAGAAACTGTCACAATATTGTAAAGTAATTATTCTCCAATTAAAACTAAAATTAAATAAATACACTGAGTATCAGGCTTGGTATGTGTTTTTAAAAGAGTGCTGTGTATAAAAATCACGGGGCAACAGACTAAAAGGTAGTAGACATATAGCATGTGTCTGATGTGAGATAAATGGAATGAGAACTTCTGTGTATGAAGAAATAATCATATTTAGGCAAATGTTCGCATTCTTTTACACACCAATATTAATATGTCAACCTGTTTTCTGTGCCAAAAATATTTTGAAAACTATCTCAATTATGTTTTGAGATTGGGATATTTAAAAGTTAGCAAATATTACTCATGAAATCAATCAGTAATTAAAAATGAAAATAACAGCAATTTTGTAACATTATTAACATCCTTATTATCAGGCAAAATAGCAGAGCTAAGGCTGATTTTTTTAAAAGAGAAAAAATATGATAAGAATATTGAGAGGAGAAGGAGGGCATAAATGAAATGTTCGCAATAGATCATACTCCTGGGATTTCCCTGGGGTCCAGTGGTTTAGACTCAGGGCTTCCAATGCAGGGGGCGCTGGTTTGATCTCTGGTTGGGGAACTAAGATCCCACAGGCCTTATATGCTGCCAAAAAAAAAGAAAAGTACCAGTAACCAACTCTTGGATGAACAAGTGACTGTGACACAACAGGGGCCCCTTAGCACTCTTGAAAAATGCCAAGACAGCATTCACGATAGTGAAAAGGTAAGAGTAGCTAAGTGTCCATTAGCTGAGGAATGGATAGACCAAATGTGGTCAATCCACACAGCAGACTATCACCCAGCCAGAAAAAGGACGGACGTATGCTACAACTCGGACACACCTTGGAAACTTCATGCTAAAATTCCCTGGGGTCCAGTGGTTTAGACTCAGGGCTTCCAATGCAGGGGCCGCCGGTTTGATCTCTGGTTGGAGAACTAAGATCCCACAGGCCTTATATGCTGCCAAAAAAAAGAAAAGTACCAGTAACCAACTCTTGGATGAACAAGTGACTGTGACACAACAGGGGCCCCTTAGCACTCTTGAAAAATGCCAAGACAGCATTCACGATAGTGAAAAGGTAAGAGTAGCTAAGTGTCCATTAGCTGAGGAATGGATAGACCAAATGTGGTCAATCCACACAGCAGACTATCACCCAGCCAGAAAAAGGACGGACGTATGCTACAACTCGGACACACCTTGGAAACTTCATGCTAAATGAAGGCAGCCACATACAAAAAGACAACACACGACTGCATGATTCCACTAATATGAAAGGTCCAGAGAAAAATGACACATCAGGAGGAACAGAAAATCGGTTCCTGGTTGCCAGTGGCTGGGGGAGGCTTGGGGGTAGTGGGGGAGAGTCTGCTGATAGGCATGGGGTTTTTTCCTCAGGTGATGAAAATGTTCTAAAATAATTGTGGTGATATTTGCAAAACTCTGTAAATATAATAAAAAAAATGGAATGACACACCGTAAAAGAATGGATTTTATGATATGTGAATTATATCTAAATGAGAAGAAAAACCTTACAGTCGTGCCCCGAGGCAAGCACTGCGTATTGAAACGGTTCTGCTCTACCATATTGTCTGGTTCAGGGGTTGGTCCATGAGCAGCATCATAGGCATTGCCTGAGGGTGAGAAATGGATGATGAGAGGCCTTCTCCCAGGCCTACAGAAATCACAATCTGTACCTTAACAAGGCCCCTTCCCAGGTAATTCATGAAGTGAAATGAAGTTGCTCAGTCATGTCCGACTCTTTGTGACCCCATGGACTGTAGCCTACCACGCTCCTCCCTCCATGGGATTCTCCAGGCAAGAGTTCTGGAGTGGGTTGCCATTTTCCTTCTCCAGGGGATCTTCCCGACTCAGGGATCGAACCCTGGTCTCCTGCATTCCAGGCGGATGCTTTAACCTCTAAGCCACCAGGGAAGCCCTTATGCACATTCAAATTAGAGACACCATGATCCAAAGCATTAATGAGGTCTTAAGAGTCTAGCGCTGAGTGACAAGTACATAGAATAAGTGATCATACGAATACACTTGATTTCAAAGGCATGAGAGAGAAAAAAATGTTAGAACAAATTTTGTTTAATTTAGAAAAAAAAATGGTTTAATTTGTTGGCCTTTATTTCTTTACAAGTTTCTCTTTTCTAGCAATAACTTGCTTTAAAAAAAATATCTATCCTTTTTATTTATTTGTAGGATCTTAGTTCCCCAACCAGGGATTGAACCTATGCCCTTGGCAGTGAAAGCTCAGACTCCTAATCACTGGACCACCAGAGAACTTCCTACAAGTTCTCTTTAATGTTAAAAAAAGAAAGAAAAGAAATCGAGGGTGGGGGAGGTTTTGGATAATGGTGTGAAGTCCAGGGCTTAAGCATGCTATAAAAGGTCCCTGAGCTAATATCATTTGTGTGTTTTTTTTTATCAGCTAGAAATCACTTCAAGTGTAGAACTTTCTCTGACCAGCTGTTGTTCTAAGTGCTGTTGACTAGCATGGCTGTGGACTCTTTTCTAAAAAACACAGGGCAATGCTTGTGGGGTGAGAAGGTTAACAGACAACCCTATTTAGACCTTGAGACTCTTAAACCCCTATATCCTTGAAAATGTTGATTTGCACTTTTTGATTACTAATTTGTACTTATTGTTCCACAGTACAGATTGAAAATTAACATTTTAAAGTCTAATTTCTCTTCTGAAATGATACAATTAACATATCACTGAAGCAGTACAGATTTAATAACCTATTTCTCTTCTTATTTCTACTCCAGGTAAGCAGTATTAACAGCATACCATCAACCCTCAGATCAGAGGTTTCTATACTCATGGATTCAATCGATCAAGGATAAAAAATATTTTGGAAAATTTTTTTCTCTGGAAAGTTTCAAAAGGTGAAATTTGAATTGCCATGTACTGGCAACACTTAGGTAACACTTACATTGTATTTAAAGCTATTTATACAGTATTTACCGGGGAAGGCAATGGCACCCCACCCCAGTACTCTTGCCTGGAAAATCCCATGGATGGAGGAGCCTGGTGGGCTGCAGTCCATGGGGTCGCTAACAGTCGGACAGACTGAGCGACTTCACTTTCACTTTTCTCTTTCATGCATTGAAGAAGGAAATGGCAACCCACTCCAGTA
>SJYX01021719.1:14693-30936 GCA_006410675.1 Oreotragus oreotragus
ATTGAATCTGTAGATTGCTTTGGGTAATATATTCATTTTCACTATATTGATTCTTCCAATCCATGAACATGGTATATTTCTCCATCTATTAGTGTCCTCTTTGATTTCTTTCATCAGAGTTTTATAGTTTTCTATATATAGGTCTTTAGTTTCTTTAGGTAGATATATTCCTAAGTATTTTATGCTTTTCGTTGCAATGGTGAATGGAATTGTTTCCTTAATTTCTCTTTCTACTTTCTCATTATTAGTGTATAGGAATGCAAGGGATTTCTGTGTGTTGATATTATATCCTGCAACTTTACTATATTTATTGGTTAGCTCTAGTAATTTTCTGGTGGAGTCTTTAGGGTTTTCTATGTAGAGGATCATGTCATCTGCAAACAGTGAGTTTTACTTCTTCTTTTCCAATTTGGATTCCTTTTAAATATATGGAACGCTTCATGCATTTGCGTGTCATCCTTGCTCAGGGGCCATGCTAATCTTCTCTGTATCGTTCCAATTTTAGTATATGTGCTGCCGAAGTGAGCACAACATCTGGTTTTTTTAGCAACCATTTCTTTTTTTTTTCTCTCTGCATATGGACCATAGTTCCTTTTTTTCACATGTCATAATTTTCATTAAAATATGGATATTTAAAATAATAGCAGCTATAGTGATCATATTGCTCCCCTCTCAGTGTTTGTTGTTATGTTCATTGTTATTTTTGGTGGTGTTTGTGTGTGTGTGTGTGTGTGTGAATGTAGTGACTTTCCTGGACTAATTCTGTAAAGTTCATATTCTTGGTCACATATGGCCACTTTCTTTGTTCAGTTAGCTAATGGTTGTGCTCCGTTAGTTGCTCAGTCATGTCTGACTTTCTGTGACCCCATGGACTGTAGCCCACCAGGCTCCTCTGTCCATGTGATTCTCCAGGCATGAACACTAGAGTGAGTAGCTTANTGTGAATGTAGTGACTTTCCTGGACTAATTCTGTAAAGTTCATATTCTTGGTCACATATGGCCACTTTCTTTGTTCAGTTAGCTAATGGTTGTGCTCCGTTAGTTGCTCAGTCATGTCTGACTTTCTGTGACCCCATGGACTGTAGCCCACCAGGCTCCTCTGTCCATGTGATTCTCCAGGCATGAACACTAGAGTGAGTAGCTTATCCCTTCTCCAGTAGATATTCCCGACTGAGGAATCAACCCAGGGTCTCCTTCATTGCGGGTAGATTCTTTACCAGCTGAGCTGCCAGCTAATGATCAGACAGAGATTTTCTTAAGGGTTTTGAACCAATAAATCTTCCTTCCTCTGCCAAGGAGCTCTGTCTGGGTGCATGTGTTGTTGTTGAATGCCTTCCACACTTAGAGCAGTTTACAACACTGCCTTAGCCTTTGCTTCCTAATTGCAGAGCCTTAAGGTTGTCCAGAGGTAAGAGATTAGAACCTTCTCAGGTTTTTCCCTGGCATGTGCAGAGCCCTGAACATGATTCCCAGAAATGTGTCAGAGCTTTCAAAACCTATGGTCACTTATTTTTCAGTTTTTCTTTTCTTTGTCAGCCTCTTATTCGCTCCAGCTGGTATTGCCACTTCTGGGAGTTATATTGTTAAACAGTTACCACTGTTTAACAGTGATTGGTTTGGGCAGTTTCTCTGAGAATAAAGCTGTTTGCACTGAAAAATCTCTGAGTCAGGTAAAACATTGACAGGCCCTGTGAAGTTACAGGCCAGGTAACTTCTCAGGGAGATAACAAAAAAGTCAATAGTAATCATCCCCTAAATGACTTGGGAAATCTACAAACATATTCTGCCCTCTCTAGCAGTGGCTAGGCTTCTGATTTTCACAGCTACCATGGTATTGGGATTCTTGGTTTTCAGCTATTTTTTAAAACAAACATTTCTTACATGATTTCATTAATTAATCCCCCAAGTTATAAAAAATTGGATTTTGCTAGTGTTCTCATTGCTTTTATAGAATAATAAATTTTTAGAGGTTTTACTCCATCATTGGGCTTACTAGATGACACTAGTTGCCAATGCAAGAGACATAGAGACGAGGATTGGATCCCTGGGTCTGGAATATCCTCTGGAAGAGGGAAGGACAACCCACTCCAGTATTCTTGCCTGGAGAATCCCTTGGACAGAGGAGCCTGATGAGCTATGGTCCNTAGAGACGAGGATTGGATCCCTGGGTCTGGAATATCCTCTGGAAGAGGGAAGGACAACCCACTCCAGTATTCTTGCCTGGAGAATCCCTTGGACAGAGGAGCCTGATGAGCTATGGTCCGTAGGGTCACAAAGAGTCGGACATGACTGAAGCAACTCAGCACACCCGCACAGACTCCACCATTATGAAGGTACTTACACAACCTTACTTTTAATAGGAAAAAAATTGTAAAAATATGTTATACTAAGAGAATGGACCGGGGAAGGCAATGGCACCCCACCCCAGTACTCTTGCCTGGAAAATCCAATGGACGGAGGAGCCTGGTGGGCTGCAGTCCATGGGGTCGCTAACAGTTGGACACGACTGAGCGACTTCACTTTCACTTTTCACTTTCATGCATTGGAGAAGGAAATGGCAACCCACTCCAGTGTTCTTGCCTGGAGAATCCCAGGGATGGGGGAGCCTGGTGGGCTGCCATCTCTGGGGTCGCACAGAGTCGGACACGACTGAAGCGACTTAGCAGCAGCAGCAGCAGCAAGAGAATGGACAGTTAATTGTGATCTCTGTACAGTGGAACTCAGCAGTTAAAATAATGGACTAAGAGTATAAA
This sequence comes from Oreotragus oreotragus, assembly GCA_006410675.1. Classification (NCBI taxonomy): domain Eukaryota; kingdom Metazoa; phylum Chordata; class Mammalia; order Artiodactyla; family Bovidae; genus Oreotragus; species Oreotragus oreotragus. Next base: position 17,447 of record SJYX01021719.1, read on the forward strand.
TCTGTACATGGAANACCACAGGATATTTGTGGCTTACAGGGGGCTTCCCTGGTAGCTTAGAGTGTAAAGAATCTGCCTGAGATGCTGGAGACTCGGGTTCAATCCCTGGGTGAGGAAGATCCCTTGGAGAAGGAAATGGCAACCCTCTCCAGTATTCTTGCCTGGAGAATTCCATGGCCAGAGGAGCCTGGTGGGCTACAGTCCACAGGGTTCCAAAGAGTCAGACATGACTGAGCATCTAACACTTTGACTTAACAAGGGGTCTGGAGGTAGGCAGACTCCAAGACACTCAGCAATTCAGTCACATCTATGTCCATCCTTGCCCTCCAGTGTTCCCAGTATTCTGGTCTTTTCTCATGCTTGTCCTCTTGTCAATAGTAGACAGATGGTTGCCATCATGCCAGACTCCATTTCCTCATGCCAGCATCACAAAGAAGAGTGAGGATGGTGATAAAGACTTTCTTTTCTGCAGGCTTTGTGAGTGAGCCAAATGTGAATCTGCCTCCCATATCACTGGCCAGAACAGAATCATGTCCTACCCCTAGCCCAGTCTTCAGGGAATGAGGATGAGATTACCATGATTCATTTCAGATGGTGATAAAGACTTTCTTTTCTGCAGGCTTTGTGAGTGAGCCAAATGTGAATCTGCCTCCCATATCACTGGCCAGAACAGAATCATGTCCTACCCCTAGCCCAGTCTTCAGGGAATGAGGATGAGATTACCATGATTCATTTCAGGGCATACCTTTCCTGAAATCCAGGTTAAGCAGGAGTGAGGTGTGATATATGCTGCAAAGAATAGTGCTTACCTCAAACTGAGTACATCTGATTCACAACATGGTATTTTTGAAGACTTGGGTAGTAACTCAACTGACATTGTTTCTTTGAAAAAAATGGGTTCTCAGCATCAAAAAGAACTCTTGAGAAACATTTGCAATACAATCCAAATTTTAATACAATACAATGCAAATTGTATTTGCAATCCAATCCAATACTTGGGTGATTCATATACTTATCTTTAAAACTGTATTAATATAATTTCATCATTTTTAGACCCATTTAAAAGTATTTTAGAATCTTTCAGCTTGGGGACCAAATATGAACATAAACTGTCAAGGTGTAGATATTTAGAAACGATGGTTAACAGAGTTTACTCCAAGAAAATCAAGGAACCTTGTCAACTTTCTGTTGGTTCAGTTGTTCTGTCCTCAAAAAAGGTGGGATTGGGACTTCCCTGGTGGTCCAGTGGTTAAGAATTCATCTGTTAATGCAGGGGACACAGGTTCCACCGCTGGTCTGGGAGGATCCCACATACTACAGGGCAACCAAACCCCTGTGCCACAGCTGAGCCCAGAAATCTATAACCCATGCTCCAGAACAAGAGAAACCAAGGCAACGAGAAGCCCAGGAACCACAACTAGTGATAAGCCCCCCACTGGTGGCAACTAGAGAAAGCCTGCCCACCCAGCAACAAGGACCCAGTGCAGTCAAAAATAAACTCGGACAGTAAAGAATCTGCAATGCAGGAAATGAGGGTTTCCACTTCAGCATTCTTCAGAATACTGAAGAATCCACTTCAGTATTCTTGCCTGGAGAATTCCATGGACAGAATTCCTGGTAGGCTACTGGAGTCCATGGAGTCCCAAACAGCTGGGATGATTAACAGCTGAGTGATTAACACTTTTTCACTTTCAAAAAAAAAAAGTGGAGAGGGGACTACCAGCTGTTCATAAACTCCATTGGGTCCCTGCCATAATGGCTCAAGGAACTAAGGTCACAGATAGTGAGTGGCAGAATCTCATCTCTCGTCTCCATATTCAGCGCGCATCCTGCTTAACTGCAAGAGATTCGATCAACAAACACGGTCTGCGTGCCCATTACCTGGCAATGTCCCAGATAGTTCTGTCTGGAGCTTGGAATGAATTTCCACCCGGAAGAATGCTAAGTATTTGTTTTAAGGGTGTGGCTGGGTCCGGGAGAGCCAGGGAGACCCCGGGGAAGGTGAAAGTCTAATGGGGTGGGCACGGAGGACCAGACCACGAAGATTCTAAGCATCTAAAGTGGGATCACAGGGTATCCAACGTCAGGGGCGTGCAAGGTCAGGGGCCTGAGCCGCCCGGTGCCCTCCTGGCGGCGCTGTAACCACTGCGCCCCGGGCCTCGGCCCCTGCCGCCGGCCTCCAGCCACAGGCGTCGCTGTGCGCTCGTGCCGGCAAGGGAGCCGCGTTCCGCGGGGAGCAGGCGCTCACGGTGTGCAGGGCTTTCAGTTTCTGGCGCGAACTTCCGCCGTTCCAAAGTTGCAGGGAGGCTTGGCGCGATGTCCGGGGACAGCAGCGGCCGCCGGCCCGAGGGCCGGGGCCGGGGCCGCGACCCGCACCGGGATCGCACCCGCTCCCGCTCCCGCTCGCGGTCCCCGCTGTCGCCCGGGTCCCGCCGCGGCGCCGCGCCCGAGCGCAGGGAGGCCCCAGAGCGCCCGGGCTTGGAGGATACCGAACCGTCGGATTCTGGGGACGAGATGATAGACCCGGCGAGCTTGGAGGAGGAGACCGACCCCAGCCTGTGCCGCCAGATCCGCCATCAGTACCGGGCGCTTATCAACTCGGTCCAACGTAAGGCAGGGGCGCGAGGCGGGAACCGCGCGCAGGCCCTGCGCGGCCCGGCTGGTTCGTGGAGCCCGGGACCAGCCCCGCGCCGCCCGGCCGCGCCCGGGTTCGGGGTTTACGAGGCGCTCGCGCATCTGTCGTGCGGATCGCAAGGCACGACCTTGGCGGGGGCACGCGAGTCCCCCAGGGGCGGGACCGCCCGAGGCCGGGCGCGGTCTGGAAGCGGGGGAGAGGAGGCACGAGGAGCCGGGGCGTATTTTCTTACATCCAGCGGTTCCCCGCCGGCAGTCGCGCGCCGGCGGCAGCTGCCAGAAATGCGAATTCCCCAGTGCACCCTGGACCTACCTATTCTGAAACTCTGGGTGGCCCGGCTCTGCAAGCTGTGGTTTGCAGAGTTGGAGAGTCCTTCTGTTAAGAGCGCTCCTCAGAGGCTGCAGAAGGCGTGGAAGCCCATGGGTGAAGGTTAGGGGGCGCGAAGTGGGTCCCCTTTTCAAGTTCATTCTGCTAAAGGGGTAGTCATCTTTTCTGTTGTCGGGCCGTTTTGGTTAAAGAAATACAGCTGAAAAGAATTCCACCGGGGCGCGGGGGTGGGGGTAGCGGCTGGGACTTGGCTCTCCAGCTGCAGCTGGTTACTCTGTCAATGACTTGTTAGCCTGTGATGAGCACCTTTCCCAAAGCTCGTATTTTTTTAAAATAGAAAACCGGGAGGATATATTGAATGCCAGCGACAAGTTAACAGAGGTCCTTGAAGAGGCCAACACTCTCTTTAATGAAGGTAATTCATTATTTTATGAAAGGAAGCTTTCTGTGATCGTATACTTTAGGGTAGTTTTAATTAGTCTTGCATGAGAACCGAATGCTTGACACCAAACAACCCCCATATTTATAAGAGTGCTTTACTAGTTTTGGAACCTTTTCCCTTGTAGCACCACTACTATGATTGTGCACTTATCAGTCCCTAAGCACTGCTTCCCTAATGGATCAGAGGTTAAAGCGTCTGCCTGCAATGCGGGAGACCTGGGTTCGATCCCTGGGTCAGGGACGATCCTCTGGAGAAGGAAATGGCAACCCACTCCAGTATTCTTGCCTGGAGAATCCCATGGACGGAGGAGCCTGGTGGGCGAATGGGACACGACTTCACTTTCACTTTCAAAAGTACAAACAAGTAGTAAGGGCTTTATTTGGGGGAGGGGAGCAGCAGCCAGTTTTAACAAGCGCCCCGGGAGATTCTGTTGCTTGTTCAAGTTTTAGAACTTTCTGTGTATTGTGTTTCTACTGTATTGACTGCTGAGAACTTTTATGTCTTATCTTTCTACTCTATTGACTACCCAGGGTGCATTGGATGTATTAAAGAACTGAGCTGGCTTCTGACATCCTGTTTCTTTTCCTGCCTTCCTCTCGACCTCCCCCCTAAGCTCCTTGCTCTTGGTCCACCTAATATAACGCAGTGGGGATGGCCGGGTCTACAGGTGGTCCTGTTGGTCTCCAGTGAGGGGAGGGGCCTGAGAAAGAGAAGAATCTCAGCCCTGAACTCTAGCACTGTGGGGGGCGAGGGGCTCTGAAATGAAAGCCTGGCAAACCAGCAGCAGTGTCAGCGCTGAGTGGTGTCTGTGTTTGAAGACGGCACAGGTCAGGCAGCCCCTGGTGGTGCGGGCACTGGGCCACAGCGCCCGGGGACAAGTCCTCAGACTACCCTTCCCTCCTGGGCTTTCTCTGAATTATATGGGAGCAGAAGAGGGGAGTGCAGACCCATGCAGGTGAAGACGTCCACAGAGCTGGCCGCTGCCTGGACACCACCACTCCACATGTTTGCTGAGAACCAGAACATTCCTTTCTTTTCACCTGGTGCAACCCACCTCCACTCTCTCTAGCATTTTCTTCTCTTGACCCCTTGTCCCCTATTATTATTCACCCACTGCCGAAAAGTTGTTGATTAACAGATCATTTCCTGCTTGGCCAATTCCACTATGCTAGCTGGGTCGCCTTTTTAAGGCACAGTTACTCACTCAACCGGGCCCTAGGAGACAGTCAGCCAACAAAGGGTTCTGTATCCTCCGTGTATACAGACTGCATGTTCTGCGACTCTTCAGAGGCGTGACTCCATCCGTGGGAGATGGGCACTTCCCTTACAGCGTTCGTGGCAGTGATGGGCTGGCGGCGGGGAGGGGAGGTCTAGGACAGCCCAGGAACGAGTCCCTAGCTTTTGCCTCTTGTCTCTCATTCATTGTCATGTTCACAGTAATTCTCCTGAAATAAAACTGGGGAGAAAATTATGCATATGAATACAAAACTTGGAGTCAGAGCATTCATCAGCCTGAGGAATGTTTGGGCAATCAGAAATTCAAGTGAAATGGCCTTGAGGAGCAAGCCAGGCAGAGGCACTTGTGTGTTTGAACTCTGCCTGCCGGATTTGTCTCTTGGGTGCTTTTTCAGTTCGCCTTTGCTGGTGCTCCTGGAGAACGGTTCCACACTGCCTGTTCCCTTTCGGGGTCTGGTCAAACCGATTCCCCTCAGTCCTGCTGTGTCTTCCTCTAATGAACCCTCCCCCTCATCTCCCCAAACCTCATCCTCAGTTTCCTGGCCCCGTTTCCTTCTTGTCTCCTTTTATTTAGATCCTTTCTTGTCTGTAGCTTATCTTAAATGTTGAAAGATGAACCTTTTTGGATCATCCATCCTCGGAGGTCATGGCCCTGCCACCTGTAGGCTGTTCATTTGGTGGGACCTGTGCTGCCAGGCAGAGTTTGTTTCTCCCGCTGCCTGCCCAGCATGGAACTTCACCTGAAGCTCCTTGACAGTTTACCTGTTACCGGTCTTGGCCACGCCCATGCACCACGCCTTACACACGTGGGCATTCAGCCTGGCTTCCGTCATCAACACAGGTGTTAATAGTGCCTGGATGGGTTACTGGAGTCTGAGGGAACAGCCAGTGTTAGAGATGATGGAGGTTTTGTTAAACTGCGGTTAATGAAGAGATTTTTATTCAGTTCCCAGAAGCAGGAACAGTGTAGTAGAGAAAGCTGGCTTTTTAGGAAGACTGGTCAGCTTTGATTTCAGATTTTGGTGAGCTGAGCAGGGGGACCTGTTTTTACACAGAGATGAGTGAGTTTGAGATTTTTTTTTTTTCTTTTGGTCCAATGGGAAATGGGGAGTAAGTGCAGTTGGAAGTTTTGGGGAAATACCTGTATGCTGGAAAAGCATGCATGTTGTAATGTGTGTCTTTTCCTTCTTTTTCGAATAGTGTCCCGAGCAAGAGAAGCAGTCCTAGATGCCCACTTTCTTGTTCTGGCTTCAGATTTGGGCAAAGAGAAGGCAAAGCAGCTGCGTTCTGATCTGAACTCGTTTGATATGTTACGATACGTGGAAACTCTAGTAAGTTCAAAGCTACAGAATCGTAATAAAAAATGTTTCATCTGTCACATATTGTATAATTATCCACTTTGCTTATATCCATATGCAGATGGTTTTCACTTCATTTTCCCTTTTGTTTGGGCCTGAGATTCCTCCAGAGAGATCTTACCAGATTAAACACATATGCCAGTCGGACTATGTGGTGGAATCTAGGTTGGGAGTTGAGAGCAGTTTGAAAACCTCCTAGCCCTCTAAGACTCAGGGTGCTATGTGTATTTCAAACGGCCATTTTTTCCCTCACTCAGTTGCCAGTTCATGAGTTCATTCTCAGTGACCCGGGACCTTTGTCCTAGGCTGGGCAGAAGCCCACAGGCAGGCAAAGCACAGCTGGATATCAGTTATGTCTGGGGGAGGGGCGTGCTTGGATTTGTCTTTGAGAATATTTCAGAACCATACGAATATGATTGGGGTTCTGCTTTTGTTTTTTGTTGCTGTTTTATTCAACTGTCATTACCTCTTAATGATTGAATTGTGGTTACCTGAAATTTTGAAACTTGATGAATTTTTTGCCCCTAAAAAGCACAAATGAGATGAACTTTGTATTTTACTCAGTTTTTATCTTGGTTTTACTTTGCGCCAACCTTTGTCCTAGCATTTCTGTTAGGACACTGACTTTCTGTTTGTTAGAAGGTTATTAGAATGATTTAGTACCATGAGATCCGAACAGATAAATTATTTTGTAAAGGCATGAGGTAGATGAGGTTTTTGATGTTTTCATAACCTTAGGTTTTTTAAAAATTTTAACTTACAAATAAAAATTTAACTTAAATTTTAAACCTTAAAAATTTTTTTTTTTAAACTTGAAGTGTAGTGCATTTTGGAAAATGCTCGATAAATAAAGTTGGGTAATCTTTTTAAAAATTACTTTTATTTATCAGGGTGAGCTTTGTCCTTTAAATTCTGTAAGTCTTAAAGCGGTCCATGCTGACTCCCAATTTAATAACTGTCTAGACTCTGGCGGGAGGATTTTTTCAAGTATTACCCCCAATATAAGAACTATAAAGAAAAAATAGGTAGATTTGACCAGATAAAAACTGAAATGTCTTCCTCCAAGTGTGCAGTGGTAAAACGGTTGGCTGGAGAATGGAACAGAGCTGACCATGTTTCTCTGACTGGGTTCTGGCAGCCTCTTTTTCTTCAAAGTTTAACTGCCTTTAAAGGGTTAAGCTCTCTGAGGGCTTTTTGATTACTGTTTATATATGGTATTGCTGTTTTATTTGATAACTTCTAGGCATTTCATAATTTTATAATGTAATAAAAATGTACTTTTATAAAAGCAAATTTAATACACTTTCTGCAAGATAGCTTGAGATAAGAGAATTATTAGACTTCCGCCAACTCTTCTCAGGAAGTCACCTTTAAGATGAGTCAGTCTCTCCCTGATGCTAGGTGCTGCTCCCTGGAAATCCTAATCTGCAAGCTAATCAGGGGTCTCCAGGAGGTTGGCTGGAAATGAAAATTGAAAGCCAGCTAAACTTCCATGTTCTATCCCAGAGCGATTGCTTAGGGATGTGAATTACTATTTTTATGCTAATTCAGCATTGCTGATAGTTAAAAAATGAGTTGTGTATGACCAGGCCCAGCGAGCTAAGTTCCATGCCCGCCCCTTGGCCTGCAGGGGTTAGAGCAGGGCTTCTCAGCCTTGGCACTATGTGCATTTGGGGCTGGTTGAGTCTCTGTTGTGGAGTGAGTCTGTGCTGTAGGATGTTGAGGACTATCCTGGCCTCTACCCACTAAATGCCCTCTACGGCATTTAGTAACACGGCCCTCCCTGCCATCCACCCAGTTGTGACGATCAGAAGTGTCTCTAGATAGAATGCCGGGAGGGAGGGGGGGTTTAAAATTGCTCTGGTTGAGACCCTTTGGTCTGGATCATCTCACTTTCTCACCAAAAAGTCCTGAGTACCTTAAGGAATAGTTTCTGCCAAAAAGAAGGTGCCTTTGAAAACAGGAAATTTGTAATAAGAAATTGAGCCAACATGTTAGGACACTGAAAACAGACTTTGCCTCTGGCCTGTTGTGTAGTGATGGAGATAATTGAGTGCCGTGAATGACTGCTCATGGCTTAACTGGGGTTTCTGTTTCCCTTCATTTTTGTAGCTGACTCATATGGGTGTAAATCCGCTAGAAGCTGAAGAACTCATCCGTGATGAAGACAGTTCTGATTTTGAACTCATAGTCTATGACTCCTGGAAAATATCCGGCAAAACAGCAGAAAACACCTTTAATAAAACCCATACATTCCACTTTCTGTAAGATTATTTTGAAAATCCGACAGACCAGCCATTTGTAAACGTTAAATTGTATTTTATTGTAGCGACAACAATTATTTGGTATTGTAGAGCAGACAGTCATGATGTCATCGCTCGGAGTCTTTCTAAAGTTTGATTTAAAAGCCCATAGTATCTTGCGGATGGATCCTCATCCAGCTTAACTGGAGCAGGAAAGGCCGTGGGCTGGCACCTCCTTAGCAGGGCACTCTGCTGGCACCTTTGCTTTCTAGCGTGGGAGACTTTAGGTCTGTGACATAATGTCTGGCTTTATCATCTTTAAAAGTCGTTATTATGTAGGAGGATGATACCTCCTATGAAAGGTATCTTAAGATTCTACCAATATATGTAAAGTGCCATTTATTATATATAATTCCCTGTTAGATGATTGCTGTCTTATATTTGAAGACTAGTTGAGTCACTGTCACATAAACTGCCCACTTCATCTTTTTTGGATACAGCTTTGATTTTGAAAAGCTTTTCTTTATACTCATATGGAAATGGCTTCTGTCTTAATTTCCTAGCTTAGTCTTATGAAGAGGCTAAGAACAACTCTTACTGGTTCTTTTGTAAGACAGCCTTTAAAATATCCAGTAGATAATTTCTCCAGGGCAACCACTTAAGTAGTTTCTTCCTTAAGTGGATAGCTTAGGGCATTTGTCTATTCTGAGTGCCCTCTAAACCTCCTGAGATTAGTAGTGCCTCAGAAGGCTTTGGAGATGCAGCAAATCTGTGGTGCAGGGCCAGGCACCTGGGTTTTCTTCTTATTTCCCAAGGCATCTGTTTTTAACAAGACTTCCCTTATTTCAAGTGCCCAGAATCACTGTATGTTACAGCATAAAGATCAAACTTCTTTATTATAAGAAAAGTCTAAATCTTTTTTTTTTTTTGCTGTTGAATTAGGCTCCACCATAAATGCAGGATCTAAAGATAGCCTTTTGGGAATTCCCTGGTGGTCCAGTGGTTAGGGCTCCAAGCTCTCACTGGTGAGGGTGTGGGTTCAATCCCTGGTCGGGGAACTAAGATCCCCCAAGCCTCGAGGCATGTCCAAAAAAAATAAAAAGATAGCCTTGGGTTACATAACTTAAACTCTTTGTCATCATCTAGCCCAATTTGCAGCCACAGTGATTTACTTACAACTTTGCAGCCTTGTACTTGCTGTTGGCTTGGCCTGCAGTGTCCTTTCCCCCATGTTTTCTTTCCATCTGGTAAGATTTGCTTGGGCTTCTCAGTTGACCCTACTGGTAAAGAAGCCACCTGCTGATGCAGGAGATGTGAGAGACTCAGGTTCAGTCCCTGGGTCTGGAAGATCCCCTGGAGGAGGGCACCGCAACCCACTTTTTTTTTTTTTTTGCTGTTGAATTAGGCTCCACCATAAATGCAGGATCTAAAGATAGCCTTTTGGGAATTCCCTGGTGGTCCAGTGGTTAGGGCTCCAAGCTCTCACTGGTGAGGGTGTGGGTTCAATCCCTGGTCGGGGAACTAAGATCCCCCAAGCCTCGAGGCATGTCCAAAAAAAATAAAAAGATAGCCTTGGGTTACATAACTTAAACTCTTTGTCATCATCTAGCCCAATTTGCAGCCACAGTGATTTACTTACAACTTTGCAGCCTTGTACTTGCTGTTGGCTTGGCCTGCAGTGTCCTTTCCCCCATGTTTTCTTTCCATCTGGTAAGATTTGCTTGGGCTTCTCAGTTGACCCTACTGGTAAAGAAGCCACCTGCTGATGCAGGAGATGTGAGAGACTCAGGTTCAGTCCCTGGGTCTGGAAGATCCCCTGGAGGAGGGCACCGCAACCCACTTCAGTATTCTTGCCTGGGGCATCCCATGGACAGAGGAGCCTGGTGGGCTGCAAAGCGTCAGACATGACTGAAGCAACTCAGTGCACAAATGGGATCTCTACTGTATACTTTGATTTCCTCCAGTGCAGGGACCACGGGGGACTAAATTCTCAGGCCCTGGTTGGTTCTGCCTGGTATGTCTGTTGCCGTAGGGCTTTTTTGGGAGGTGGAGGGAGTCCAAAAGGGAAAGGAGTCCCACGGCCTCTGCCTTACCTGTTATCACGTAAGACAGGTGTGATCTGGAGTCTCTGGCAGTGGGGCTCTGCTCTGGCACCCCCAAAACAAAAGGCTTTTTTAACCTCAGTGGGGCTATTCATCCCCATCCCCCACACACGTTCATCCTTCCCCTGATTTCTGAAGCTGGTTCTATGAAACAGACAACAGGCTAGCTGGAAGGACCACAGGCATATTGACTGACTTACTATTGAGAGTAAAATACGAAGGTATTGAGGAGGAATCTGGTTGAATTCTTTGAGAAACACAGAAGGAGCAGAAAGGCTGTCACAAACTGGACAGATTTTCGGTCTGATGTCACTCATACACCACTGATGCCTGGGCTGAATTTGAGGATGCTGTGGGAACTGCTTTCAGTTAGTGAAATTAGTTTGTTTTAAAAACAAAGACATGAAAGCATATTTTTCATTAGGTTGGGTTCAATACAAGGAGAGTGCCCTGTGCCAAAGCCACGAATTGAACGTCCAAGAAAAGTTCGTATGATAGAAGAGCAGCAGGCAATGCCTGCCCAGGTTTGTTTGTTCAAATGTTACTTTTTAAAAACACTTAATTTAAAATAGCCATTAGTATCATATACGTGTAATTTGGCCATCTTTTCTCAGCGTTTGGGTCTGGAGTCAGGTTCTGTCACTTAAAAAGTAATCATTTAATGTTTGAGTCATTTTTGATATGTTTAAGTCTTTAAGCATTTTATTGGATGGACCACTTGTCTTAGTTCTTAACTCATTTCTGTAGTATGGATTAGTTCTCCCAAAACGGGTTTCTTAACTTCGGCACTGTCGGCATTTGGGGCTGGATAATTCTGTGCTGCGAGAGGCTCTCCTGTGCACTGTAGGATGTTGAGAAGCATCCTTGGCCTCTTCCCACTAGATGCTAACAGCCTCCTCTCGTGTGCCCCCCGCCCATCCCAAGTATGACAACCAAGTTAGAAAATGTCTCATGGCGGGTGGGGCGTGCTGCAGAAAAGTCACTCCCAGGTGAGAACCACTGTTCTAAACTGCCCCTTTTATAATTTGCTATTTTACATTCAACCTGAAAATGATGGATTTAGTCATGTTACTCATCTCTTAGATAATTCATATGAAAAGATAATTCATATGTTACTAAAGCTATAAAAATCTTTTTTAACTATTAATTTTAAGACAGGAATAAAAACTTAGAAATCCTAAGTAAAAGATATTTCGAGGAGTTTGGCCGGGAAAGAGAGCAGAAAAGGTTAACAGGCAGACAAGTAGGCCAGTCTGCTTGATAACAGCTTTATATTTTCAGTTAAAAAGGATGGAAGAGTCTCATCAAGAAGCAACAGAAAAAGAAGTAGAAAGAATCTTGGGATTGTTGCAAACATACTTTCAAGAAGATCGTAAGTACGATACCAAGCTCAAAATGGAACAATCTGTATTTGTCAGTTAGGTCTGTGTTACTTGCAGTGAGAAGCTATTTTTATTTAAAAGGCATATATGTAATGCTTGAATCATTTTGATTTTTCTTGACATGTCTTCTATGAGACTTCTCTCTAGAAATCCCATGAGAACATTTCCATCCCACCATAGTGATGAAGGAAATCCTCATTTTTATATTTTTCAAAGATGGGATATTTTTTCTCTTACAAAATAATACATGCCAAAGACCTGAGAAAAATAAAAGGTCAAGTACCTGTTCTACCTGACCTCACTCCCTCGAGGTCGCCACTTATAAAATGTGACGTATTTTCAGACTTTTTTATGTCTATGTCAGTCATAATAAATATGCAACTAAGTAGTTGGGATTTTTTGTTGTTGGTGATGGTGGGGTTTTGCTTTTTTCAAAGGAAAATAATATACACATTTTTCTGCAAGATGACTTGTCTATTTGGACATTTTCCCATATTGATACCTGTACATCCTGCTTACTCTTTTCAGTGATTCCCATTGGGTGACTGTAATACATTTAACAAATCCTCTATTTAGTGGACAAGTTCTTTATAGCATTTTTCTCTTGTATAAACTGCTGGAGTTGAAAAATCTGGGCACACCACTTCGTGCACGTGTGTTAGTATTTCTGTAGGACAGCTTTTAAAGGAGGATTGCCAGGGAAGTGGGCATGCAGATTTTTAGTAGATATACCAGATTGTCCTCCAGCGGGGTTGTATTGATTTCCATCCCATAATAGGATGAGTGCCCACTTCCTTTCTTTGGTTAACACTACGGAATATTGGTCTTAATTGATGAGCAAAAGTAATTTTTCCTCTATTGAAGAATTTTTTCCTCTTTTGTCTTTAGCTGATACTCCAATGTCCTTCTTTGACTTTGTGGTTGATCCACATTCTTTCCCCCGGACAGTGGAAAACATCTTTCATGTTTCTTTTATTATAAGGGTAAGATTTAAGATTTCTCTGTTTTTCTTTGCTTTTAAAACAGTAAATAATAACAGGTATAGATGAGAGGTGGCTAAGGAATTTGTACTAACCAGTATGTGTTGTAGACCCATTGTAGCAAAACACTGACAGGGCACAGGCCAAAGAAACTAGCTAAAAAATTAAGTGCTTGCTTTTACATTTTAGACATTTTTGGAGCTTAAAGATTAGGTAACTATGTGATATACATGTTAAATTTACCAAATTTGTTAGTTGTAATGTAAGAACATACCCTTGTTTTCAAGAAATATATACTGAAATTGTAGGGAAAAGGGCTTCCCAGGTGGCACAGTGGTAAAGAATTTGCCAGCCAGTTCAGGAGATGCAGGAGATGCAAGAGATGCAGGTTTAATCCCTGGTCTGGAAGATCCCCTGGAGAAGGAAATGGCAAATCACTCCAGTAATTCTTGCCTGGAGAATTCTATGGGCAGAGAAGCCAGTCCATGGGGTTGCAAAGAGTCGGACTTGACTGAGTGACTACACTTTCACTTTCAGAGAGAGAAAGCAGTAATATAAATATGGCAAAACACGAACAGTTGGTGACCCTGGGTAAAGAATGTATGGGAGGTCTTTGCAGTAGTCTTGTACCTTGTACAAGTACTCTTGTACCTTGAGTGTACCTTGAGAATTTTCTCCAGGCTATCTTCAGTCTTATGTCCAGTTGCAATCCTGCACTTCTAAGATTAATTCAATTTTAACAAAATCAAATCTTGTGTTGACAAAAAGGTTTTTTTTTTTTTTTT
>SJYX01021719.1:31959-160238 GCA_006410675.1 Oreotragus oreotragus
CAGCCTTGACGTACTCCTTTTCCTATTTGGAACCAGTCTGTTGTTCCATGTCCAGTTCTAACTGTTGCTTCCTGACCTGCATACAGATTTCTCAAGAGGCAGGTTAGGTGGTCTGGTATTCCCATCTCTTTCAGAATTTTCCAGAGTTTATTGTGATCCACACAGTCAAAGACTTTGGCATAGTCAATAAAGCAGAAATAGATGTTTTTCTGGAACTCTCTTGCTTTTCCCATGATCCAGCGGATGTTGGCAATTTGATCTCTGGTTCCTCTGCCTTTTCTAAAACCAGCTTGAACATCAGGGAGTTCACGGTTCACGTATTGCTGAAGCCTGGCTTGGAGAATTTTGAGCATTACTTTACTAGCGTGTGAGATGAGTGCAATTGTGCAGTAGTTTGAGCATTCTTTGGCACTGCCTTTCTTTGGAATTGGAATGAAAACTGACCTTTTCCAGTCCTGTGGCCACTGCTGAGTTTTCCAAATTTGCTGGCGTATTGAGTGCAGCACTTTGACAGCATCATCTTTCAGGATTTGAAACAGCTCAACTGGAATTCCATCACCTCCACTAGCTTTGTTCCTAGTGATGCTTTCTAAGGCCCACTTGACTTCACATTCCAAGATATCTGGCTCTAGATTAGTGATCACATCATCATGATTATCTTGATCGTGAAGATCTTTTTTGTATAGTTCTTCCATGTATTCTTGCCACCGCTTCTTAATATCTTCTGCTTCTGTTAGGTCCATATACAAGTTTCATTTAAATATCTCTCTCAGTTAGAAAATTGATGTCAAAAAAGAACACTGCTATACAATTTACAAATGTCAGTAAATATTAAAGAGCATGGTTAATACAGAGAGAATCTTAATTTTGTTGAATGATTCACATTCTCCATTACTCTTTGCCTTCTAAGGCCTCCTGTACAGAATGAAGTGTTTTCATTGCATTTACCAGTTCCTTTAAAAAGTTCTTACTTTCATACTGGACGCACTAGACCTTAGCTCTGTGTTTGGTTCATAGATATTTAGAGTTTTTCAAATGATTGGAATGTGTTATTTTACCATATGCTTTTTTTTTTTTTTTAATGGAAGCAAGCGGAGTTACTTTCTGTTGTAATAATACAACACTAATACATGAATTCCTAAGTGTCTGCTTGGTACAGGTGTCTTTCCTATTATTCATTGGTGTCTGTTCAGATTACCTCTTCTGATTTGAAAACTTTGCCTCTCAAACAGAGCCTGTTAATGAAGAAAGTCGAGGAATTGACCAGAACACTCAAATTAGGAATCAAGGAATTATAGCTTTGAGTTATCGAGACTGGGAGGTAAAGCCCTGCGTGTTACCCCGGGCAGTTTGTTTCCAAGAATCCCTTTGCTATAAACCCAGCGCCCACATGCGCTCTGTTCTCTACCAGGAGATTGTGAGGACCTTTGAGATCTCAGAGCCTGTGATTACTTCAAGTCAGAGCCGGCAGAGGCTAAGTGCTTGACGCCAGCTGAAGGTGACATTTCCCCTGGGACAGCTGCATGTATTATAGTTTCTGTCTCACTTTTTCATCTTCTGCTGAAATTTGGATTTTGCTTCCCTCTAGTGCCCCATTCTTAGAATTGTGTGTAACTGGTGAGAAGGGCAGAACTCGACCTAGTGGTTGCAGGTTCCCACCTTTGGATGGACTACTTTGGTGGTCCTAAGATGTGCAGTTGAAAGAGACAGAGCAGAGATTGTTCTTGGCTTGGCATTCTCCCCACCCCCGCAACAAATGGATAAATGAGATAATGGAATATTGAATCCTCCCATCAGTTTTGTTCACTGTCCCATTAGGTTTGCTTACTTTATGCTGACAAAGTAGAAAAGGAAAATTAAGATAGAACTACCTTGGAATGGTGTTGGTAATGGGCATTTCTGAAAGCTGTGTTTTGTTTATGAAATAATTCTCCATTTTTATAAAGGAGATGAGGAAGGGAATCTTAGAAATGACCTGGTATTCTGTACTGCACACAGCTGTGGGCGGGGATCAGGAGATGGGATCCTGTTGATTCTGCCCCTTTAGTCTTACTCTGCTTTGTTTTCCTTCTCTATAAATCTGTAAAATGGGATTCTGAGTTATAGTTAGAGTTAAAATCAGCTTTTCAGTACTTAGTGTAAACTCTTAATATATGCTTCAATTATTTGAGCTTTTGTTCCAAGGTAATTGAAGGAAAGAGGAGAACTGACATAAGATCTATACTGTGGCTTTACTTGGGCCCTCCTCACTGAGGAGGAGCTGGTTGGTAGATTTCCTTTATGCATCTTAAATGAACTTTTAATTTACCATTTATAAACTGTTAACCAGCTATTTCCCTCCTTTGTATTTTAGGACTCACGTGGATGCTGAAATCCAAAAAGGAAAGCAGCATGTATTGTATATATTGTATGATCAAACATTTTTAAAGACAGATTGTTTTTAATAAAATGTAGCTTTTGATGGTTAATGAATTTGTCATGTTTGTCTTGGATTAAAGGAAATTCCCTGCCATATGTACAAATAATTGCAGTTATTCTGTATTTTCTGTTCTTGGGAGAGTTTCTGCTTTATCTAGCTCTATCCCACTGAAAGTTTTAGTTAGGTTGTTAATGGCTTAAAGATCATTATGGTTCTCTATGCATCTTTTTTAGCTGTAAAGTTAGCCAGTCAGGTCAACACTTATTAGGTTGTATCATATGAAACTGTTTTCGTAGGTAAGATACAGTCAAATATCAGCGATTTTATGTGCTTCAGCCTGTGATTTACACACAAGGAACTGTTCAAGCCTCTTTCAAGCCAAGCCAGACCATTTTTGGGGGCAACGCCAACCCTGGATTCATCTTAGCAGCAGTCCTCTCTCTGCACCTGAGGGCTGCTGACTGCCACAGAGAAAACCTGTGCAGCTTCGGGTTAAGTGATGCTGCTCCCACGGGTGCTGGGCCGTCAGCTCCGTCCTTGACGTTCTGAGTCCTAGTTGGTTCCTCTTCCTGCCCTTCTCCACCCGTCCTTCTCACTCCTTCCCTCTGATGTCAGAGGTAGAGTTGTCTCATCTGCAGAGGCTCTGGCCTCCTGCGTCCCCATCCCCGGGTCTCTGCTGTCAGTCAGCCCTTCTCCATACCCAGCACTTGTCCTTCAACCCTGTTCATCTCTCGTCTTCAAAAAATTACTGTGACCCTTCTCCAGCTACCTCCTTTTAAAGTAACAATCACTTGCTGTCTCCTCATGAGTGCTCCCACCACGCTGTGGGGCACCTCCTTTCCCACCATCCTGAAAGGCTTGCTGTTGGTGACTCTTCCAAAATTGTTAAATCCAATGGATAAATACTATGCATTTGACCCTTGAAAACTTTACTTTTACTTTCTGAAAACTGTACATCCTTTTACTTGGTCCTCTCCCTGGTTCCCCTTCCACCAGTTTAGGAATTTCATGATTTGTAGTTCATCTGTATCCTGAACATTCCCCCAAGTTTCTTGGACTAAACTTCTCTGAAAAGCCACAGATGCACATAACCAGTGGCTTGTTGGAGAGCATGTGGGCCTGTTTTAAACATACATGTAAAACAGCTCCCAAAGCAAAGGAGAAAAGGAAAGATATAAGCATCTGAATGCAGAGTAAGACTAGCAAGGAGAGATAAGAAAGCCTTCCTCAGTGATCAATGCTAAGAAATAGAGGAAAACAATAGAATGGGAAAGACTAGAGATCTCTTCAAGAAAATTAGAGATACCAAGGGAACATTTCATGCAAAGATGGGCTCAATAAAGGACAGAAATGGTATGGACCGAACAGATGCAAAAGATATTACAGAGAGGTGGCAAGAATACACAGAAGAACTGTACAAAAAAGATCTTCATGACCCAGATAATCATGATGGTGTGATCACTCACCTAGAGCCAGACATCCTGGAATGTAAAGTCAAGTGGGCCTGAGGAAGCATCACTACGAACAAAGCTAGTGGAGGTGATGGAATTCCAGTTGAACTATTTCAAATTCTAAAAGATGATGCTGTGAAAGTGTTGCACTCAATACGCCAGCAAATTTGGAAAACTCAGCAGTGGCCACAAGCCTGGAAAAGGTCAGTTTTCATTCCAATCCCAAAGAAAGGCAATGCCAAAGAATGCTCAAACTGTTGCACAATTGCATTCATCTCACACGCTAGCAAAGAAATGCTCAAAATTCTCCAAGCCAGGCATCAGCAATACATGAACTATGAACTTCCAGATGCTCAAGCTGGTTTTAGAAAAGGCAGAGAAACCAGAGATCAAATTGCTAACACCCGCTGGATCACTAAAAAAGCAAGAGAGTTCCAGAAAACATCTATTTCGGCTTTATTGATTGCCAAAGCCTTTGTGTGGATCACAAACTGTAGAAAATTCTGAGAGATGGGAATATCAGACCACCTGATCTGCCTCTTGAGAAACCTGTATGCAGGTCAGGAAGCAACAGTTAGAACTGGACATGGAACAACAGACTGGTTCCAAATAGGAAAAGGAGTATGTCAAGGCTGTATATTGTCACCCTGCTTATTTAACTTCTATGCAGAGTACATCATGAGACATGTTGGGCTGGTGAAGTACAAGCTGGAATCAAGACTACCGGGAGAAATATCAATAACCTCATATATGCAGATGATACCACCCTTATGGCAGAAAGTTAAGAACTGAAGAGCCTCTTGATGAAAGTGAAAGAGGAGAGTGAAAAAGTGGGTTTAAAGCTCAACATTCAGAAAATTAAGTTCATGGCATCTGTTCCCAGCATTTCATGGGAAATAGATGGGGAAATAGTGGCAGACTATTTTTGGGGGTTCCAAAGTTCACTGCAGATGGTGACTGCAGCCATGAAATTAAAAGATGCTTACTCCTTGGAAGGAAAAGTTATGACCAACCTAGACAGCATATTCGGGGAAGGCAATGGCACCCCACCCCAGTACTCTTGCCTGGAAAATGCAATCGACGGAGTAGCCTGGTGGGCTTCAGTCCATGGGGTCGCTAAGAGTCGGACAGACTGAGCAACTTCACTTTCACTTTTCTCTTTCATGCATTGGAGAAGAAAATGGCAACCCACTCCAGTATTCTTGCCTGGAGAATCCCAGGGATGAGGGAGCCTGGTGGGATGCCGTCTATGCGGTCACACAGAGTCGGACACGACTGAAGTGACTTAGCAGCAGCAGCAGCAGCAGACAGCATATTAAAAAGCAGAGACATTACTTTGTCAACAAAGGTCTAGTCAAGGCTATAGATTTTCCAGTAGTCATGTATGGATGTGAGAGCTGGATTATAAAGAAATCTGAGTGCCAAAGAATCAACGCTTTTGAACTGTAGTGCTAGAGAAGACTCGAGAGTCCCTTGGACTGCAGGGAGATCCAACCAGTCCATCCTAAAGGAAATCAGTCCTGGGTGTTCATTGGAAGGACTGATGTTGAAGCTGAAACTCCAATACTTTGGCCACCTGATGCGAAGAACTGACTCATCTGAAAAGACCCTGATGCTGGGAAAGATTGAGGGCAGGACGAGAAGGTGACGACAGAGCATGAAATGGTTGGATGGCATCACCAACTCGATGGACAGGAGTTTGAGTAAACTCCAGGAGTTGGTGATGGACAGGGAGGCCTGGCGTGCTGCAGTCCATGGGGTCTCAAGGAGTCGGACACGACTGACCGACTGAACTGAACTGAAAACAGCTCCTAAAATTATTGTCCATGTAATTCCTGGATGGCACCTTTACTAATCAGGAAGAAACCTAGGGTTTCTCTTCTCTTTTACCCCCACAGGTTCTGCCTTCATCAGTCACTAATCACCATCTGGCCTCTTGACTCTCTGCATCTTGCCCAGATTTCTGCTACAGGCTCCTGTCTGTGTCCCCACTTCCGGTCTCTCCTTCAGATCTCTTCCATGT
This sequence comes from Oreotragus oreotragus, assembly GCA_006410675.1. Lineage (NCBI taxonomy): Eukaryota > Metazoa > Chordata > Mammalia > Artiodactyla > Bovidae > Oreotragus > Oreotragus oreotragus. The sequence goes on from SJYX01021719.1 coordinate 37,853, forward strand.
CTTCAAGACCACTTGTTTGTTTCTCAGTTATCTCCCCGCTGCCTTCGAGATCTGATACCCTGAGCTCTTTACCAATGTTCAAAGCCTCAGAGGACCAGGCCTTTTACCTGCATTTCCAGGCTTGCTTCCTCCTCTCTGAATTCCTGCTGTTGGTTTCATTTTGGTAAAACAGTTTTACTGAGATATATTTTACATATCATGCTGTTCACCCACTTAAAGTGTGTAATTAATCCATTGTTTTTTAGTTCATTTTCAGGGTTGTGCGACCATCACCAAAATCTGGTTTTAGAACATTTTTGTCCTCACAACCCAGTAGCAGTCACTGGCCCCCTCCATCCACTCTAAACCCTAAGCCCTATCCAACCACTAACCTGCACTCTGTCTATAAATCCCTTGTCTTCATAAATTTGCCTATTCTGGACATTTTGCATAAATCGAATCACATAGTAAGTGGTCTTAACATTTTATTTTCTTCAAGCATGTATGTTTAGAGTCAATTTTTCCTCCATTTGTATTCTACTTGTTTCAGACTCTTATTATTAAGAATCCTAAAAGTGGTTACCTTTTGCAAACTAAGGTGGCAAAGCTATTCCTTTGCATTTTATATCTTTTCTGTAGTTGAGTTTTCCATGTACTTTATCGTTATTTTAAAAAATTATCAGCAGAAGTTATCTGGACAGCGAGACTATCGGCCACTTANATTAAGAATCCTAAAAGTGGTTACCTTTTGCAAACTAAGGTGGCAAAGCTATTCCTTTGCATTTTATATCTTTTCTGTAGTTGAGTTTTCCATGTACTTTATCGTTATTTTAAAAAATTATCAGCAGAAGTTATCTGGACAGCGAGACTATCGGCCACTTAATTCTTCAACTCTCTGAAGAGAAGGAAAGAAAAACAAACTCATCTGTTCTCAAAAATCAAAGTCATATAACATTCCGAAAACATCTTTTCCTCTAGAATAGGAGTCCCCAACCTCTGGGATCTCACACCTGGCAATCTGAGGTGGAGCTGATGTAATAATAGAAGTGCACAATAAATCTAATGCACTTGAATCATCCTGAAACCTTCCCAGTTCCCAGGCTTGTGGAAAATTGTCTTCTGTTAAACCAGTCCCGGGTGCCAAAAAAGGTTGGGCACCGCTGCTCTAGAACGCTGTGTTCTAAAAGCACATTGCGCTTACCTCAGTTACTCTGTGCTCCTCTGCTGCTGCTGATGCTGCTAAGTCGCTTCAGTCGTGTCCGACTCTGTGCGACCCCATAGACGGCAGCCCACCAGGCTCCCCTGTCCCTGGGATTCTCCAGGCAAGAACACTGGAGTGGGTTGCCATTTCCTCCTCCAATGCATGAAAGTGAAAAGTGAAAGTGAAGTCGCTCAGTCGCGTCCGACTCTTAGCGACCCATGGACTGCAGCCCACCAGGCTCCTCTGTCCATGGGATTTTCCAGGCAAGAGTACTGGAGTGGGGTGCCATTGCCTTCTGTTTGTTTCCAGTGGCGATCCCCCAGGGGAACTGAGTGAGTCTGTGCCTCCTTCCTTTGCTGACGGTGGCTGGCAGGAGGCAGACATCAGTGTTGAGTTTCTCCTGTTCTGCCCACCCAAGGAGCTGTCATCCAAAATGCATTCTCACACCCCATATCCCCCACCAATGGCTACCCTCCTCTAGTCCTTATGGTCAGTATACCTTTTTATACCACAGAATTGGACATAGCTTTGTTTTATTTCATGTGCTGTTCTCTTCCCCTAGCAGACTGTAAGCCCCTTAAGGGGCTATGTTCTAGAGTTTCTGGGCAGGTCTAGGCTTTAGACCCAGGTTGTTGCTTAGTCGCTAAGTCCTGTCCAACTCTTTTGTGACCTCATGGACTAGCCCGCCAGGCTCCATGGGATGTCCCAGGCAAGAATACTGAATTGAGTTGCCATTTCCTACTCCAAAGGATCTTCCCGACCCAGGGACTGAACCCACGTCCCTGCATTGGCAGGCAAATTCTTTACCAACTAGCCATCAGGGAAGCCCTGGGCCCAGGTACATGATACCCAATTAAATTTTAGGTGCATTGGAAAACAGAAGACAGTGTGTTGTCTGCATCGTAATTCTAACTTTCCCACTCTCTGCCTTTAGAGAGGGAGCCAGGGTTCTTTAGTCAAGGCCAATTCAGAAGCTGTGGAATTGCAGGTTTCTTTGTATAAAAGGATTTGTTCCTATTTGCAGTGTTCACATAAAAGAAAACTGAGAAGTATAATAAAGAATAGAGGTGTGTGGCAGACTTTAGAGGTTTGGAGTGGTAGGTTGAAATAAAAAGCCCACGCTTTTCTGAGACTAAAAGTCCACTTCTCCCCCTTTGAATGTAGGCTGTGGTGGCTTCTTTGATTAGTAGGATAAGCACAAGAGATGTTCTGGGACTTCTGGGGCCAGGTCATAAGACCTTTGTAGCATCTGACAGGCCTCCTGGAGCCCTGAATCACCAGGTAGTAAGTCCAACTACTACGTGGCCCTTAAACTACCTGGGGAGGGAAGCCAGGGAGAGGGACCAGGTAGGTTCAGCCTTCTAGCTATCCATGCTAAGCCATCTGGGATCTATGGACTAGCCCAGCCATCACCTCAATTTCCAAGCATTGCCAGTGGTGCTACATGGGGGCAGAAAAATGGCCCAGCTGAGCTCTGCTGGAATGCCTGCTACAGAACTGAGATAAAGTAAATGATGGTGGTTTTAATTTACAAGGTTTTGGGTTAGCTATACAGAGAGCTGCAACACTGGGAATGCTGAGCTTGTGGTTTAACCTCTCTCTCTCTTTTTTTTTTCAGTGTAATGCATTTAGAAACAATATTAGAAGATATTAGATTTTACTGCACCAACGTCTATGGAGGTATGCTCACCTGAAAAAGAAATACAATAATCTAGAAAATAATTTAAACTTTATGTTTTTGTAGTTGACTTCTCAAAAATGATGGTATACTCAAGAGCTCTCTTCGGAGTGGTTTTTCAATTTTACTCTCTTTTTTGGACTTTTCCATCAGAATGGTCACTTCTAAAAGTGCTTCCGCATAAGGCTGGACAATGGGATAGGCGGTGACCCATTCATATTCTTTTACTTCCTTTTTCTTTACTGGAGGTTTCAGGAAAGGGGGAGCTTGTGCAGGTATTTTTTCAGCACGTCGTTGATCATTTCTTTGCTCTGTGAGTTCTCTCCCTCGAATCATTCGGTCTTGATGTCCCTTTATCTGTTTCTTTGCCCAGGCCACTCTGCACTGCTTGGCCTTAGCTTTGTGTGTTTTCTGGACGTTTTCAGTTGAAACATCCTTCTTCAGGTTTAATACTTCATGGGAAGGAATTTCACTTGAGATGCTTTGAGGGAGCAGTTGATAATTGTGGTCTCTGAGGCCTCTGGCTTGTTCAGCTCGGTGTATGTGTCTCTGTACCTGGTTCAGCTCTCTCTCGGACACTAAATAGTGCCATTTTTTAGCATCTTTTTTTTCGTTTTGGGGTCTCCTATCCTTTTCCTCTGTTTTAATTTCCCCTTCTGGAACCATTTTGTGCTTGCATGCTTTTTCCAGCATTTCCTGGTAGCGTTGATAGTAGTATGCCTCTGCTTGGGCAAACCGGAAGTCAAAAGACACGGCCTTAAGTTGATTGAGTCTTTCATTCTCCTGTTGAGTCTTTTGGGCTAGCAACTTCCTCACCTCTGAAGAATGGACACCACCTAAACTCTTGTCAAGGGAAGTATCAGAGCTCTTTTCAATTGGCTGTGCTTTATTCTCTATACGGGCCATGGCACTAACCGGAAGTCAAAAGACACGGCCTTAAGTTGATTGAGTCTTTCATTCTCCTGTTGAGTCTTTTGGGCTAGCAACTTCCTCACCTCTGAAGAATGGACACCACCTAAACTCTTGTCAAGGGAAGTATCAGAGCTCTTTTCAATTGGCTGTGCTTTATTCTCTATACGGGCCATGGCACAGTTCTCAGGCAGCCACAGCCCCGCCTGGCACCCTCACACTATGGCCTGGTTAGGGTCTTGTAACTGTTTCCTGTCTTCCTCTTCAAGCCCTCTCCCCTCCTCTCCCCTCCCCCTGCATTTCTCTACATCCCCGAAAAACCAGAGGCAGGCTCTCAGGAACTCCTCCCACTGCAGGAACAACCCCATGCATTTATCCTGGACTCTGCCTTCCTGCCCTTTCACCTATCAAAAGCCAGTTCTGGGACTTTGCTGGTGGTCCAGTGGTTATGAATCCATCTGCCAATGCAGGGGCCACAGGTTCGATCCCTGGTCTGGGAAGACCCCCACATGCTGTGGGGCAGCTAAGCCCGTGCGCCCTAGAGTCTGTGCTGTGCACCAAGAGAGCCTCCGCAATGAGATGCCCGTGCACTGCAGCAAGTGTAGACCCTGCTCGCCGCACGCAGAAGCCCGCGTGCAGTGATGAAGGCCCAGGGCAGGCACACAAATGAATGTCAGTTCCTCCACCTCTGTTTGTTGAGCTTCGAGAACTTCAGTTTACAACGATCAAATTCCCTTCCCTGCTTCAACATTTCCTGTCTACTGGATCAATCCATCAGCATAAAATTATGCTTTAGTATGTATCATCTTCAAACAAAAAAAAGGAAAACGCCTCCTCTACGGCCTGTCCCCTCTTTTGCTCCCCTTCGCTGTGTAACTTGAAGCAGTTACCTCTTAAGTTTCGCTTCCATCCTCCCCCCACCCCCTCGTCTGAGCCTGCTCTCGTCTGGGTCACCAGTGATCTCGTTTTTGTGGCTGTCACATGGGGCTCTCAGCAGCATTCTCCAGAGGGGACCGCTCTCTCCTCGTTGGAATACTTTATTGCCAGGCTGTAGCTGAGGGCATGTGACTAAGGCTACGCTGGGCCCCTGCGCTACTCCAGCCATTAGCCGAACGTCCCCAGGTAACTGAAAGGTCCCTCATCCTCTTCCTACCTCATGGCCACCCCCTCCACCTGCTTCACTGGTTGCTTTCTACATGTAATGGAGGAAAGTGTAGCAGAGAAACTCAACTTAGGACAGAGCACAGTCACACTCGGGCTTCCCTGGACCAAGACAGTCTTGATCATTCAACAAGTGATATACCGTGTGCGTCCGGCACTGGAGTGGGAGTGAGGGGTGAGCGAGACCATCAGGGCACACAGGCTGCTCGGAGCTCACCGCCGCTTCACCTGGATATACCTACTTCCCAGCCCCACGCGTCTCTTCCACAGTGCTTCCTTCAGCCTTCCCCTCTCAGTCCTGTCCTTTCTAACTTCAAAATGCCCCCACCCTAGAGGGCAGCAGCCTCTGATTAGCTTCCCTGAATCCACTTCTCTCCCTCTGTCTCCAGCCCCATCAGACCAGTCACACAGCAGCCAGCATGATCTCTGTGTTACATAAATCTGAACATACCACTCTTCCTGCACAGAAACCTGGGATGGCATCTTACTGCTTTAGGAGAAAATTCACAAGAGTCCAGGGTGGCATCTGTAAACTGGTTCCTGATTTTGGCTCCAAACAAGTCTCTCAGGCGGACTCCTTGCTCCCTCTGCTGCAGCCACAGTGACTCTTCTGTTCCACAAAAACTTTCCCATCTGAGTCTTTTCAGGTATTCTTCCTTTATATACTCCCAAACACAAAATATAGCAACTCTCACTAGGGCACATATGTATATATTATAGTTTTTAGGTTTTAGCCTAAGTGTCACTCCTTCAGACCTATAAACTCATTCAAATAAAACAAAATGCCTTTCACGACACCTCTCACAGTCTGCAGCCACTATCTGTTTTTAACGTCCGCATCCCTCACTGGTCTAAGCCCTGACGTGGGCAGGGTGTTTCTTTTCTTCACTGCTGTCCAGCCAGCACCGCTGGCGCTCAGTGAATCAAACAGCACAAGCAGAGCATGCTTACTTGAAATTCCTGGGCCCTTTTCACCTGATTCTATGACTGGCTCCAATGTTCACAGTATAAACATATTTCCTCACCTTAATCTTCTTTTCTAATGGGGAGTGGGAACCTACTGCAATCCGAGGGTCTTGAATATTTTTGGCCCAGGCCAATCTAGAAGAGCAAAAAGAGAAATTATACTAAGACTTGGAGGAAGGTTTTGGGAAACATACTCTGGTAGAATGGTAATGTGAGTTGCTTTGGGGACTCACTTTTAATATGTAACAAAAGGTGTTTCTGTGTGTCAATAGGCAGGGCTCTACGATATGTTTTTTTCTTTTCTTAAATCAAGGAAGAAATACTCTTTGGTAAAACCGTAAACAAAGAGCCAAATTGTGTCTGAGGTTGAAGCTGTCAATAGTACATTTACCAGAGGAGAGGCTGAGTTACGATTTCAACTTCCACAAACCACGGTTTGTGTATATTGTTAGTAGAACAGAGAACTTGCCTTTGATGAGAAGTTGAGTTTTCAAAGTTAAGTCCATTTTAAGTTCATTTATGCATGAGGTGATGAACAATCAATTTAATCTATAAGCTATCATTAATTTCCAATAACTGCTATCTAACTGTAACAGTTCATTAATCTTGTGAAAGATTTACATTTTAAATAGATACTAAAACAATCTGACAGCAAGAAAGGGTTGTGTTTTTAATGTAATGCAGAAAAATAAAGCAGAGACATTTACCACTGATGATAGAGCACAATATTTAGGCATCCTCAAGACCTTGCTTCTTAACCTGCTCAGTTAGCAAAGAGGGTTCTTTGTGTAGCAATCTGGGTTGTAAATATTGTTTCTCTGACTTCTCTTAGCAAATGAGAAGGATTTTATAACAGAATTAGAAAAAAAAACAACACTATTTGCTATTTAATTTCTCAAAGACTCATTTCTGCTTTCATATTTTTTCTTTGTTAGGCAATTCTTATATTATCTCCAAAGCAACATTTTAGAGTTTATCATACTCTCGGCATAGTACTAAGAACGGAAATAGATTCCTTTACTTAGTCTTCTAAACGGCCTCATTCTCCCCCATTTCACGGCCAAGTGGACTGAGGTGAAGAGAGATTCAGGGACTTGTTCGAGTCCCCCAGTTTGTTTCAGAGGTGGGATGTGTCTGTGTGACTCCAGACCACGTCTTCTCTCCTGTGCTGCACCCATCCCCCCACAAATGATACTCTCCCGCCTTTACTCAAAAAGTAAGGACGGTAATACCTACTGTTGTTCTGCACTCAGAGCCAACCATTCTGAGTCGGTCACCAAAGGAGGCTGGGAGGGTTGGGTCTGCACTGCCAGCTGCTCCTTCCGCAGCCCCGCGTTGTACCTTCTCCTCTGAGCATCACTGGTTACTTCCGCTGCTCCTAGGGCCCCAGGCTGTTTCTCTTTGGTGTCTTTTGCCTCAGCCATTGCCCTATCAATCGCCAGCTTTACGAGCAACATCTCTGCTCTTCACTCTTCCTCTCTTGGTGTCTTCTCTCAGCTCTAATCTCCCATTCTCGATTCTGCAAATTCCTGTTTTCCAGCCATTGAAGTTTCTGGCCCTCTTGCAGACTTTTCAGCCACCTACTGTTGATCCTTAGGGATGCCCTGGTCTGATTTCTAGGGCAACCAGAATCAGTCACAAGCTTTTTTGTGCGTGTCATCACTATCCTAGCTTGAAACTACTGTGAGGTGGTAGGTGGAGACAGTGTCTGCTTGGCAGGACAGGAGCTTTAGGGAGAGCTGGGCTAAATGGCCACAGACAGAAAGTGGAAGGGCCTGGATTTTACACAGAGAAGTGTCCCAGTTTAGGGCAGTGAGAGAAAGCGTCTTTCGAGGTAACAGGAACATCTTTCTCCTTTTGGAATATATATTGTGTCCCGTCCATGGGAATGGAATTGTGGTCAGTGGAGAACCCTGGAGTGGATACTGTAGGCACACTCACAGTAGCAGGAGGAGGTTGGACAAGTACACAGGTGGGCAAGTGGCGTGGTCTCATTATTACTTAGCTGGCTGTCACTCACCTAAATACTGTTCCTGCAATGAAGTTTTGAGCTTTGATACTGTTTAATATACTTCTAGTCATATACTATTTAATTATTAAAATGTTCATAACTGGCCACTGAAGAAGCAGAAAAGACACCAATGTTGAAATAACATTAATGAAAAAGACTCTGCCTAGTCACATCACGATACCCTTCACCATACATGTGGGCGGCATCCATTCAAAGTCCTCATGTAGCCCATTATGATGTCTCTAGTTCTTAAAAAAAAAAAAAAAAAAAAAGTGAAAAGGAGAAAATACAGTGATTAATTACAACCTGGCTTTTTGTTCAGTAGAAATAAAACCTACCCCTTCTAAAATGTGCTGTTTGTAGAGCTGCACTTGAAACCATAGTCTCCAACTCATTCAGGAGTACATGAGTTAAAAAAATATGGGAATTTTATGATGAAAAAATAATTTCAAACATCAAGTCATGAAAGTATTTTATTACTGTTTATCTTTCTCTGTCCCTTTAATCTGTGTTTTTATATTTAAAGTGGCATTTCCTGTAGATAACATTGTTGGGTCTCATCTTTTATCCAGTCTGATAGTCTTTTCTAATTGCTGTATTTAGACCGTTGGTGTCTAAAGTGGTCATCGATATGACTGGATTAGCATCGACCATATTTGTTGCTGCTTTCGACTTGTCGCTCTTGCTTTACCTTACTTTTGTCTTCTCCTCTTACTTTGCCTTCAGTTCAGCCACTGTCGAACCTGACTCTTTGCAGCCTCATGGACGGCAGCACGCCAGACTTCCCTTCCATCACCAACTCCCAGCGCTTGCTCAAACTCATGTCCATCAAGTTGGGGATGCCACCCAACCATCTCATCCTCTATCATATCTTGCCTTGTCATCCTTGTTGTATTTTGCCGTATCTGGTATTAATTAAACATTTTATGATTCTATTTTTTCTCCTCTCTCAGCATAACAATTATGTTTGCTTTTTTAAATGGTTGCCATTGAGTTTGCAGGATATGTTTACAACGAATCCAAGTTCTTTTTCAAACAGCCACTACACAGGCAGTGCAGGTACTTTTTTATAACAGTATTCACAGTTCCTACCTGGTTGTATTTTAGTCTTTAAGTCGTGTGCGACTCTTGTGACCCCATGGACTGTAGCCCGCCAGCTTCCTCTGTCAATGGGATTCTCCAGGCAGGAATACTGGAGTGGGTTGCCATTTCCTTCTCCAAGGGATCTTCCTGACCCAGGAATCAAACCCTGGTCTCCTGCATTGCAGGTGGATTCTTAACCGACTAAGCTATGAGGGAAGCCCTCGTAGTTTCTGCCTCCCATCCCTTAAAACACTGCTATCACTCATTTCACTTATCTATAAGCTTGCACCCTGTATTATTAACTAAAAAACTGTTATCTGTCAGATCAACTAAGATTTTGAAAAATTAAAAATTGATTTTACCTCTTCACTTATTCCTTCTCTAATGCTCTTCTTTTAAAAGTAGGTCTGAGTTTCTGACCTGTATTATTTTCTGTCTTTCTGGGGAATTTCTTAAACATTTTTTGCAAATCAGATCTAGTGGTGACAAATCCCCTCCATTTTTCTTTGAGAAAGTCTTCTCTTTCACATTTGAAGGATAATTTTGCTGGATACAGAATTCTAGGCTGGTGGTTTTTTTCAATAACTTGAAATATTTCACTTCCCTTTCTTCTTGCTTGCATGGTTTCTAACAAGAAGACTGATGTAATTTTTATCCTTGCTCCTCTACAGATGAAAATTTTTCATCTCTCTGGCTCGAAGATTTCTTTTTGTCTTCGAGAATCCGTTTTGAAGATTTTCTGCAGTTTGAACATCATACGCCTACATGCAGGTTTTTGGGTTTTTTTGCATTTATCCTGCTTGTCTGTACCGCCTCAATTTAAAAATCCAAATAAATTTAAATAAAAGTTGTTTCCCTGTCACACTATCCACATTTTAGGTGCTCAGTAGGGACATGTGGCTAGTGGCTACCAGTGCATACATACATGTATGCTAAGTTGCTTCAGTCGTGTCTGACTGTGCGACCCCATGGACTGTAGCCTGCCAGGCTCCTCTGTCCATGGAATTCTCCAGGCAAGAATACTGACTGGAGCAGAAACACCTAGACAGAGGAGGGAAGGGGTCTAATCTGAGGTCTCCTGGCAGTGAGTACCCCACAGAGCAAAGTGTCTCCTAGGATCCAACCCTTACCTGAGACACTTGGTGCCCATATCTAGCTCCTTGCCTCTGCACATAACACAGCTTTTTCCTAGCATGTCCCTCTTCTCTGATTTAACTGCACACCCCATCCCAAACTTGCTATCTACTCAACACTTTATTCAAAGAAACAGATTTCACTTTATTTTTTAAAAGTTTAGTTCAATCAGTTAGCTTTTATTTTGGCTGTGCTGGGTCTTTGCTGCTGTACAAGGGCTTTCTCTAGTTCTGGAGAGCAGTGGCTACCCTAGCTGTGATGCAGGGGCCTCTCATTGCAGCGACTTCTGCTGCAGAGCATGGACTCTAAGGCACGCAGGTGGCTCTCAGGCTCTAGAGAGCCTCAGCAGTTGTGGCACATGGGCTTAGTTGCCCCACGGCATATGGATGAAGGATTGAACCCATGTGCCCTGCACAGGCAGGTGGATTCCTAACCACTGGACTACCAGTAAAGTCCCACATTTCACTTTAATGCAAGTCTATCACCATGCAGAGTCCTTCACATTTGCAGAGCATGGACTCTAAGGCACGCAGGTGGCTCTCAGGCTCTAGAGAGCCTCAGCAGTTGTGGCACATGGGCTTAGTTGCCCCACGGCATATGGATGAAGGATTGAACCCATGTGCCCTGCACAGGCAGGTGGATTCCTAACCACTGGACTACCAGTAAAGTCCCACATTTCACTTTAATGCAAGTCTATCACCATGCAGAGTCCTTCACATCATTAGTGCTTAGGATCGAACTTCACACTTAAGTTTCGTAAGTTCAATTTCACACTCAGGTTTAGTAAACTGTTAACAGAACCAAACATGCTAGTGTTGTCAGCATTTTATTGTCAAGTATGAAAGTTAAAAACAAAGACAGCTATCTATAATTGGCATTTTTATAAATAAAAGGACATTCTAATAGTGCCCTCTTCCAACTCCCCAGACCTCTGCCCCAAGATGGAAACTAAATGAAACTTTGCATTGTTTTTCTCATTGGGGCCTGAAAGATGAAAACTTTGTGTCTAGTGAAGTCGCTCCGGAGAAGACACTGGCAACCCACTCCAGTATTCTTGCCGGGAAAATCCCATGGACGGAGGAGCCTGGTAGGTTGCAGTCCATGGGGTCGAGAAGAGTCGGACACAACTGAGCAACTTCACTTTCACTTTTCACTTTCATGCATTGGAGAAGGAAATGGCAACCCACTCCAGTGTTCTTGCCTGGAGAATCCCAGGGACGGCGGAGCCTGGTGGGCTGCCGTCTATGGGGTCGCACAGAGTCGGACACGACTGATGCGACTTAGCAGCAGCAGCTAGTTTAGAAGACGCTAGAATTGGCGAGGACAGTCTGAGATGTTAACTTTTAAACCGAGATCTGCAGGATCTAGAAACAGTGATCACAACCTCTGTGCCTCAGTTTCCTTATGTGTCAACTGCGGCTGACAACCTGCAGTTGTGGGAAGGAGCGGCGATGGAGTAACTGCAAAGCGCTGGCTTGAACTCGGGGTCCGGGGGGCGGGCACCGCTACAATCCACGCTCATCCTGGGAGGCCCCTGGACCCAACACCGACGGGGGCCCCCTAGGCGCTGGGGCCCACCGCACCAGCCCCGCTCTCCGCTCCTCCGCGCCGCGGGCCCCCGCGCTCCGCCGAGGTCGGCCCCGGGGCGCCGAGAGGCGTGGCCGGCCCGCGCGAAGCTGGAGGCAGCCATGGCCTCGATGGTGGAGTACAAGGGACTCAAGGCCGGCTACCGCTGCGGCTACTGCGACTCGGAGGAGGGCAAGGCGTCCTGTGGTGAGTGGTCGGGCCAACGGGGTCGCCGCGGCCGCCTGGCGTCCAAACCCCGACACCGCCCGCCGCGCTCCAGGCCAGGCCCTCGCGGGGGCAGCACCCAGGCCCCACTCCCCAGCTCCCGCTTCCCTTCCCCACGCGCTTCTTCCCAGACCGTTGCCCTTCACATTCCGTCTCTCGGTTTCATCCTTACCGAGATGGCGGTCTCTTTCGGAGAAAGAGCGGAAATAGCGGAAGGCTGCCCTCGGTCAAGATGGCGCAGGCGGCTTCAGCGCCGAGGCCGCTCCCGGCGAGGCTCGGCCTGCTGGCGCCCGGGCGGCGCGGTGCATTGTGGGGTGGCGGCGGCGGCGGTGGGGTTGGGCTGGGCCGCGCGTAGCGTTTGAGGGGCCGGGGCCATGGCGTCCTGGGCCGCGCTTTCGCCCAGCATCGTGGAATATTTCGAGGGCGAGGACTTCTACCGCTGCGGCTACTGCAAGAACGAGTCGGGCAGTCGCTCCAATGGTGAGCGGGCCGGGCTGGTGGGCAGGGAAGGGCGCCGGGGGCTCGGCGGCGGGCGGGTGTCCTCGGGGGGTCGCGGCGTCTTGGGCCGAGTGGCTGGAGGGTCGTGTCCAGGCTGCGGCCCAGGCGTAGCCCCTGCGCCGTCCGGCCCTCGTGGAGCGGATGCGGAACGCGGAATGCGGTTCTCCCCGAGTGCCGTGGCTGTCAGAATTTGAAAACGGACCTCACCCCTGCTGGAGCAGAGAAGCTTCTAGAGGCTCCTTTTTCACACAGGCGGTCGGACTTGCGAGATAATGTGTGTCTCGCAGGAGCCAAGTGTGGAAGCGGGTGTGCGTCGGCAGTGGGAGACCGTTAAGTACCCGCCTGTCGGGGAGCGCTGTGGCCTGGTCAGTTACAGGGCTGACCTGTGATTTCAGATGCTGCTGTCGGGGTGTCCCCGGTGGTCAGCGCAGGACGCGGGGTTGCGGGACAGTGAGTGCCGGCTGCAGTCTGTGTAGACAGCTGTGTGTGTGGAAAACACACGTGCGTGGATATCCTTGCATAAAATGTCTCTGGAAAAATATACAAGAAACTGACGGTAGACGCTGCTCGCGAGGGGCCCCTATTAGTACTGCTGTGCATGGAAATGGTACCAGGTGCTTGTCATTTCTCCACCCACCTCGGTGACCATGACAGACCAGCCTACAGTGCTCCCTCCCGTGATTCGTTTCTTTTGGAAGGATTTTTGCTCGTTTGTAAACGGAACGTCATGTTTATTTCCTGCCGTGTCATGCTTTGGCAAATGTATATACACTTATTTTAAAGAATAATCTAGCATTGTGGGAAATGGGATATCCATGGAGACTTAAATTTGTGGTTTCTGTATTAAAAAAAAAAAAAAAAAGTTTTGTCCTGTCCTGGGGCAGTGATTTGGGCCATGATGGTGTGTCCCTGTACTCATTAATTAAAAATGTTTAACAACTTTTAAAAATTAAATGTTTGTTAACTTCTTGTGGGTGAGAGGCGGTAGAATGCAGTAACGCAGTCGTTGCTGCTGCTGCTAAGTCGCATCAGTCGTATCCGACTCTGTGCCGGAAGCCCACCCGGCTCCTCTGTCCCTGGGATTCTCCAGGCAAGAATACTGGAGTGGGTTGCCATTTCCTTTTCCAAACGCAGTCGTTAGCGACAGTTATAAAGATGAGTTAAAGTGAAAAAAATTTATAGTCTTGGGTTAAACGGAGGAAATAAGGAGGATGTAAGTAACAGCCAGGGAGGGAAAAACCCATATAGTGATAGTGACTGCCTTAGGGTATTAGAGATTTCTTCTCTTCTCTGTTTCAAATTTTAATATTATGATAATATATATGTAAGAAATTTATATTATAGTGTAATTATAATATAGATTTATTATATAACAATACAGTCTATGAAATTCTCCTGCCCAGAGTACTGGAGTGGGTAGCCATTCCCTAATCCAGGGATTTTCCCAATCCAGGAATCAAACCCAGGTCACCCGAATTGCCGGCGGGTTCTTTACCAGCTGCCAGGAAAACCCAAGAATACTGGAGTGGGTAGCCTATCCTTTTTCCAGCTGATCTTGCTGACCCAGGAATTGGACCCGGGTCCTGAATTGCAGGCGGATTCTTTACCAGCTGAGCTACCAGGGAATCCTGTATGTAATGATAATTTATGTTATACATGTCTAAAATTAGTATTAGGTCCTTAACTATTTTCCTAGTAATTTTAGTAAGAGAAAATCGATTAATATAGATGTCCTTTGTTTAGTTTTATGGAAAAAACCTACTTTCACCCTTTTCACCTAAAGTGAAGTGAAGTCGCTCAGTCTTGTCCGACTCTGCTGCCCCGTGGAGCCTACCAGTCTCCTCCTTCCATGGGATTCTCCAGGCAAGAGTACTGGAGTGGGTTGCCATTTCACCAAAAGAGATACCTGTAAATTTCTTATCACTTCTATCATCTTGTTTTAATTTTAATAATAATCTTTACTATAGGGCACTCCACCTATTAGGTAGGAAGGTTTTATTATTTCCATTTTACAGATGGAAAGAATAACTTGTTGGTGTTAATGAACACCACCCAGGCTTCTGACATTTCTGTTGTATTTATGCCCTTGCTTTTCTCACTACATCCTGTTCTGTCAAACCTATCTCTGTCTTTCCATACTTTTGATGGATTTACTGCTTCCAAGAGTAAAATTCATTTTTCTTTACCATTAATTCAGTGTTTTCTCATAATCTTCATTTTTTTTTATGGTTGCATAACTTTTTTCATCATGTTGATAACAAATTAGTGTCTGTAATCACTTTTTTGTTCAAAGGCGTTTGGATTACTTTCATTTTTTTTATGCTTAAAAGGAATATTGCTGTATGTATACTTTTGTCTTATTTTCAGTGTGTGAGACTATGCTGTAAGCCAATTAAAATAAGGAGAATTTATATGCACAAGAAAACATCTGCTTTCTAATTCTTCTGAAGAGATCAGCTTATTAAACTATTGGGGTCATTATTATGGCTTAAAGGTGTGATGTAATTTGCAGGGGGGTCTTAAATTTATGATGTCACAGAGACTGTTGACTCATTAAGTGCATGTGATCACTTTCTGTGTTTTGTTTTTAAAATTAAGGTAAAATACATCACGTGTTCCGTTTGTGTGTATTGTGTTAAACTAAAAAGTACGAAGTTTATGCAGACTTTGATTTCTCCAATGTGAGCTGGATTTTTTTTGCTTCGGTATTCACACTTTAAAAATAATGCTTTGAATTTAGAAAAGTAGAAAGTTCCACCCGTTGTTATGAACATGGCACTTATTTTTCAGGCATGTGGGCACATTCAATGACTGTGCAGGATTATCAGGATCTCATAGACCGAGGATGGCGAAGGTAAATGCCCTTGATATAAAGATCCTTCTGATGGTACTCAGGTTCTTCTTATAATTGAAACATATTATTTGCCTTTAAAATGTTTTCCTGTGGTTGGAAATAAGTTTAATAAAAATTTTGCTATATTTTGTGTATAGAGATTGTTTTCTCCTTTTAAGGATGTTTATTAGGAAAATTTCACACATATAGAGAGAACATTATAATGAACTTCATGTACTAATCACCAGGCTTCAAAAGTTGTTAACATTTTGTCAATCTTGTTTCATCAGTTTTCCTTGCTCCCCTCAATGGACTGAATGTGTCTCCCCCCCGAGTTCATATGTTAAGTCCTATATGGAGGTAGGGCTTTTGGGAGGTGGTTAGGTCATGAAGATGGATGGGATCGTGAATGGGATTCTAGTGCCTTTATAGAAGAGACCACAGAGAGTTCCTTTGCCCCTTCTGCCATGTGAGGATATGTAGAAAAGATGAACCAGAAAGCTTCACTGGACATCATTTGTTGGCACCTTGATCTTGGACTTCCCAGCCCCAGAACTACCAGGAGTATATTTCTGTTGTTTATAAGTCACTCAGTCTATGATATTTTGTTATAGCAGCTTCAGTGGGATGAGATATTCCCCCCTCCCCTCCTCCCACAAATTATTTAAAGCAAATTTCAGATATCATGTCATTATTCTTGTACTAAATATGTGTTTCTAAGAGAGAAGGATTTTTTCCTCTTTCTTAACATATCCACAATATCATTACCATGCTTTCCAATTTAATGATAATTTGATGTCACCTGTTACCTAGTTTTGAGATTTTCTGCTTGTCTCAAAAATTTTCCTTTACAGTTTATTTGAATCGGATTTCCTTAAGGTCCACACATTACCTTTGATGGCCATGTTTTTTTGGCAGCTAGTTTTATGTAGATGATTTTAGAATAACTATTAGGTAAGATTCCTTACATAAGTATGAGCAGTATTAAGTGCCCTGTACCAGTGCTGCCCAGAAGACACGGATTGAGCACAGCAAATGAAACCTCACAGCTTTTCCTAAACATAATACTGAGGCCCAAAATGTGGATCGATGTAGGTCAGATGTGGCAGGACTTTGTGTGCCATGATAAGGAAATTTATTTTTATTTTTTTAATGGTACGGGGGAGCTATTGAAGGCTTTTATGTCAGAGAGAAAAGTGATGGAATTTGAGATCTGGAAATAATGATTCAGGTAGCAGAGAGGTGTCTGAGGGAGTGGTTCTGAAGGCAGCAAAATGAGTCCCAGCGGTTACTGCAGCGTGCAGGTGTGAGGTGGTGGGGAGCTGCTGTCCTAGTCAGGAGCCGTGACTAGATTAGCAGCTGGATCGGGCGGGGTGGGGGGCGGCAGACTCACGAGACGTTTCGGAAGTAGAACGCTTGCTGGCAGCACACGGAGGTGCAAGGGAGGGAAGAGCCTAGGAGGACTCCCAGATTTTCAACTCGGGAACTGCACTCCTGTGTGTTTGCGAGGAGTGCCATAACAGAGCACCACAGTTTGGGCCGCTGGAGGGAGAGAAACGTATTTTCAAGTGGTTCTGTAGGCTGAAAGTCCAGAATCCAGGGTCCACAGCTTTGGGTTTTCCTGCAGCTTCTCTCCTTACCGTGTACCTGGTTGCCATTTTGCTGTGTCCTCACGTGGTCCTTCCTCTGTGTATCTACTGTTTAATGTGTCTTTTAAAACAATTACTCACTTTTGGCTGCACTGGGTCTTCGCTGCTGCGCAGGCTTTTCTCTAGTTGCGGCCACCTGGGCAGCTCTTGCAGCAGTGCACGGCTTCCCAATGCGGTGGCCTCTCTTGTGGAGCTCAGGCCCTGAGGCCCTCAGCCTTCAGTAGCCGGGGCTCCTAGGCTCTAGAGCAGAGACTCAATAGTTGTGGCTCATGGTCTCAGTTGCTCTGGGCATGTGGGGTCTTCCCGGATCAGGGATCGAATCCATGTCTCCTGCATTGGCAGGAGGATTCTTTACCGCTGAGCCCCTAGGGAAGCCCTGATGTTTCTTTTTATGTCCAATTTCCTTTTGTGATAAGAACAACAGTCCAGTTGGATTAGGGCATATCCAAATCTGGACAAAATTGAGCTTGTAGTGTCACGGCTCTGTGTGAGCTGAGATCTGAAAAGCGTGGACAGGATCAGGTTGGCTTGGGAGCACATCATGCTGGTGCCCGTGGAACCCCCACGTGTGGACGTCGTAGGCAGCAACGCGCACCAGCCCCACAGCATCCTGGGCAGCCTTTTCAGTATCAAGGTGGGCGGTGGATGGAGGCATGGGAGGGGTTGCAGATGCTTGATGAGAGGGTAACTGAGGTTACCTCGATTATCAGCTGTGGAGTACATATGCTCGGGTTTAGGAAAGGAAGGTCCTTGGATTACCCACCATGTAAGGTCATTTAGCTTGTGAAGAGTAACTCAACCTCAGTTTTTACCCTATTGATTAGATTTTTACCTTAATTAATTACATATTCCTGTTCTAATCTACTTTGCTGCCTATGAGAAATATGTATGAAATTAACAAAGCTTTTCTATAATTTTAGAAGCGGGAAATACGTGTACAAACCTGTCATGAATCAAACATGTTGTCCTCAGTATACCATAAGGTAAGAATTTTTATTATTTTCTACTAATATGAAGATTATATAAAATTTTTTAGTAGAATCTTGCTTTTTAAAATGTATTTCTGTTCTAGGTACACATTCTTTATAAAAAAAGCAGACTAGTTTTTTCTGTATACTGATCTGTATTCATATGCTAATCAATAGGTTTTAATATGGTTTGATTAGTTTAGATATAAATATTAATGTGATATAAAAATATACTATTTAGCAATCTAGTCAATAATACATGAAATATTGAGAGAATATTGGCAAATACTTAAATTACTTTTAGGTATCAAATTTTTATCACTTTAGCTTGGAGTCTCAAAGAGTTGTACACGATTTAGCGACTGAAAACAACAGCACCAATTCCAATTCCCTTGTGTATTATTTGACACAGTGGTTTCATTCAGACAATGCTGCAGAATCCTGTATAAGGAATAAGGAAGAGGAGGCTGGCACTTAACCTGCATCTGTTTAGAATCTAGTCTTCTTCACTGGAAAACTCAAACTAAATAGTCTGGTTTCCTACAGTGTTCGCTTGTTTTTTCTTAATATTTTGTGTTTCTCTTGTGCCCCCGATTACTCCACCCTAACATGGAAGGCTTTTTCCCTTCTTCTCTGATTAGGAAGGTCCCTTCCTCTTCTCCCTCATCATCATCTTCCCCTCCCCCTGCCTCTTCCCTTTCCCCTCCCTCTTCCCCTTCTTCTGGTAGCAAAAATAGGGAACGTTTGTTAACATTGTGAAGAATATGTCTACAGTGTGAACTCTAGATAAAGCAAACACAGTTGTGTCCACCGTGCTCGGTGGCTCCTCACATCTGTTTCCCTTAGTTACTCTTAACTTATTTTGAGGTTGTAGACCGATTTGAGAATTTGATAACAAAACAAGACAGGGAACATATAGACAAAAATAATGTAACATTGAACATACTAGTTTTAGGTTGATCACTGACTTTAAAAATTCACTGATTCCTGGTTAATCCTTTCTCTTTTCTAACTGGTCAAGGGACTGGTACAATAAAGAAAAAAGATGACTATCTTGTTTGCTTGACAACATCTCATTTAGTATAAAATGACAGAGTACCTCTTTCAGCTTTAGCCGTTATGAAGTGGTAACATCTTCAAAGACAGAAATCGTTTTTCCTTCTGATAACAGTTTCTCATTGGATTATGGCTAGGATTCTGTTCAAATAAGTCTGAAGTTGATTGGCTTGAACCCTGAGAATCTCTTTTCAGAAAAGGCCCATTTCAGTGGGTTAAGAAAAAGATAGAAGCATCTATAATTTATTGGGTTCCTGTCTCATATAAAGCACTGTTCCAGGTGTGTTGCTTTTATGAAAAGGGACTCAATGAACATTGCAAGACAAAGTATTTACAAAATGTGCTTGCTGGGTTTTTTTTTTTTTTGCATTTTATAATTTTACATGGGATCAAACATTTCCTGAAGGGACCTCCCTGGTGATCCATTGCCTAAGACTCCAAGCTCCCAAAGCAGGTGGCCCCAGTCTGATCCATGGTCAGGGGACCTAATCCCATATCCTGCAACAAAAGATCCTGAGTGTCACAACTAATACCTAGTGCAGCCAAATTAAAAAAAGAAATGTCCTGAATTGTTATTCTTTATACAACTTCATTTTTACATGTTGATTCTTTTTGGAGTCATTTTGCATATTCTTTGGGTTATTTTGCTGTTTACTACAGTGGTTGTGCAGTGAGGCCTTAGGTAAAGGCAATGTGGTCTACCCTACAACTTTGCTTTTTGTTAGGCAGATGCTGGGGCCTGTCCAGTATGTGAGTAAAAATGAGGATGAACTTCCCTGTCTATGAATTTTTTTTCAATTTTAATTTTTATTAATAACATATTTGCTAACACTTTAAAGAATCAAATAGTTCCCGTAAAGCTTATCTTGCAAAATGGCAGTCCCCTCTTCTCTCCAGTTCCTATTTTCTGTTTCTCATTGCAGCCACTTTCAAATCTTTTAACTGATTCTTTTGTTTTTTCATCTCTGTGTCTTTAAGTAACATGCTTATATAATTATGGGGCTTCAGTGGTAGCTCAGGTGGTAAAGAATCTGCCCGCAATGCAGGAGAGCAGGGTTTAGGGAATGGTTCCCCACTCCAGTATTCTTGCCTGGAAAATTCCACGGACAGAGGAGCCTGGCAGGTTACAGTCGATGAGGTAGCAAAGAGTTGCACATGCCTGAACAACTTTCATTTTTATATAGTAATACTTCATTACTAAAAGGTTGGTTTTCTCCATTATCTCTGGGCTTCTGTCTCTGAAAGATAAGGGTTTAACTTTATTTTACCCCACTTCCCTTTGCCACATTCAAACTCCTATTTGTCTTCACCCCCAACTTCCCCAAATCTTGGATGGATGTGGTCATCTCATTATGGCTGTGTAGGTAGACTGCACAGCTCAGCCCTGGAGTTGTTGTGCAGTCTTTAAGTCGTGTCCAACTCTTTGCGACCCTGTGGACTGCAGCACTCCAGCCTTTCCTGTTCTTCACTGTCTCCTGGAGTTTGCTCAGACTCATGTTCATTGAGACAATGATGCTATCCAACCGTCTCATCCTCTGTCATCCCCTTCTCCTCCTTCCCTCAATCTTGCCCAGTATCAAGGTCTTTTCCAGTGAATCAACCCTTTTCGCATCAGGTGGCCAAAGTATTACTTTATCTTTCCTGCACAAGTTTTTACTTTGCCTGGTGTTGCTCATTGTCATTTTTGTTTACCTAGTCTTTGAGGCACCTATTAACCAATTTATCTAGAAGTGCTCTCTCAGAGGTGTAAATTTCCTCTTGCTATGTTTAGATGCTTTAAGTACTGTATCATTCTTATCTTCTTGATGAAAATCTTAACGGGATTCTTTTGACCTGCTGTGATCTGAACGGATTGCCTCTGTGCCTGATAGGTCACTGGAGTCTCTTTCTGACTCTCATCTTGAGGATTCCTTTGGGAATCCTCTTGGTTTGCATCTTGTCTTTTCTACTCTCTTTCTTGTATTATTCCTTTATTTTAATGAAGCACCTTTTCTAATAATTTCTTGAGAAAAAGTACATAAGAGAGAGGTAAATTTTTTTAGACTTTGGAAATGTTTCCATTGACTGCTCAAACTTAACTTAGTTTGGCTGGGTATAGCAGTGTAGATTGAAAATAGTTTTCCTTTAGAATTTTGAAAGTTTTGCTCCATTGTTGTCTTATTGCTATTGAGCAGTTCAGTGGCATTCTGATTCTTGTTCCTTTGTCCAAAGTTTTCTATTTGGAAGTTTTTTTTTTTTTTTTTTTTTTTTCTTCAGTGTTTTGATGTTTCACAATATGTTTCGCAGTGTATCTGTTTTCATTCCTTACATATGTGCTGGAGACACCCCTCTTGTCTAGGGGCTCCTCCCATCATGTCCTAGGGAAATTTTCTTGTGTTATTTTGTTGATCCTTTCCTTACCATTTTCTTCTTTCTCTTTTCTCATGTCTTTATTTAGACATTGGACCTTTTAGACTGGTTCTCTTATTATTATTTTTCTCTTCGATTTTCCATGTCTTTTGGGAGATTTTCTCAACTTCATTTTCCAAGTCTTCAGTTTCTATTTAACTTTTAATTTCTTCCACTCTATTTTTACTTCTAAGAGAGATTTTTGTTCTTAAGCTTTTTAAGGTTTCCTTCTTCCTGTACACTTGATATCCTGCAAGTTTACTTTCTTCAACCTTTTGGCACCTATCTTTGCTTTAGAGGCCCTCCTCAAGTGTCTGGTGATTCCAACCTTCCCATTGGAAATTTTATGTACCTTGATGGGTCTTGTTTACTATGGGTGTTAAGTAGGGTGGTCTGGCTAACCTCTTCTTTAGGGGAATCTCTGGGTCAATATTTTTTGTTCTAATCACATTCTGGAGAGAAAGTATCATCTGCTGATGTTCTGGGACTGGGTTAGGGATGTGGGTGATAGAGGTCTCAGCGCTTAGCGTGAAGGCTTTCATTTAAGCTTACTGTTGGCTGGAACTTACTGCTTTCAGCTCTGCCTGTATTCCTCACAGAAGAGGGCTTTTTTTTTTAACCCTTTCTGAAAAGTTTGCAATTTTCTGCTGGGTTTAGAGACTCATCTGTGCTGAATTGGGGAGAGTATGAGATAACTTCTTGCAAAATAGACTTTCAAGGAATCTTCCTAGTTCTGCACCTGCTTTCACTCTTTTCTCCCGTGGTGTCAGGTACCGCCAATCCCTAAGACTTCTAGGGGTAATGTGGAGAAAATTGGGTATCTTTTTGGCTTTTCCCACCATTGGCTTAGGATTCAGTTTCTGTGGTCTGCTAAGTCAGTTAGCACTTGTACATCTGCTTTCTAGCTTCCAGCGTTTCTCCCATTATTTTTTTTCCTAGTGGTTTATGTCTTTTGCTTTTTTTTTTTTTTAATAATCCCTTAACTGTATTTTAGTGAGTTTTGAGATGGGATTAGAGACTATTTTAAGCCCTAGCTTTATCCAGAAATCCCAGTCATGAGCTTTTCTTCATTGTATTGTTATCTAGAACTGATTTTATTTCTTCACAGTTTTAGTTCACTTTTTAAATACTTATTTTGCTTTCCTAGGTGCCGACCTTTACAGTTTCAGCCATCAAAATCTCACAAGAAGGTTTTGAAAAAAATGTTGAAATTTCTGGCTAAAGGGGAAGTTTCAAAAGGAAATTTTGAGGGTAAGATGAGATGGCGGCTAAAAACTGTTTATTTTAAATAGATGTTTCTTTCCAAGGTTCTCACTTTCACTCATTTGTTAGGTAGCGGAAGGAGGTCCCACTACAGTCAGGAACTACTGGTGATTGGCCACTCTTAGCTCTCCTGCTACACTGTTGCCACTGGCCCCCAAATCAGGGAGATGGGGATTATATGCCAGGGAGAGTCTAGCTTGGGAGGAAGACAGGGCCATTTTAAAGATTCATTTCCTGGAATTTATTGAAGTTTTAGTTTTCATGATTCTTTGAGAATTCTTCATTTTCTTTGATCCTAATGATACCTTATGACGTAAATAGAAAGTGATTCTGTCTCTGGGCTTCCCTGGTAGCTCAGTGGTAAATAATCTGCCCACAGTGCAGGAGACCCAGGTTCGATCTCTGGGTTGGAAAGATCCCTTGGAGGAGGGCATGGCAACCACTGCGGTGCTCTTGCCTGGAGAATCCCATGGACAGAGGAGCCTGGCGTGCTACATTCCATAGCGTAGCAGAGTCAGACAAGACTGAGGCAACTGAACAGCAACAACAGCACTGTCTCTGGAGAAATAAATGCTTGTATACAGCTTACATACGATTACACAATTATTTATGATGCAGAGTAAAGCTCAGATTTTCCATGTTTGAGTAAGGTCTTCAGTAAATTATATTGCCTGAAAGTGAAAAGTGAAAGTTGCTCAATCGTGTCCAACTCTTTGTGACCCAGTGGGCTATACAGCCATGGCATTCTCCAGGCCAGAATACTGGATTGGTTAGCCTTTCTCTTCTCCAGGGGATCTTCCCAACCCAGGGATTGAATTCAGGTCTCCTGCATTAGAGGTGGGTTCTTTACCAGCTGAGCCACAGGGGAAGCCCAAGAATACTGGAGTGGGTAGTCTATCCCTTCTCCAGAGGATCTTCCCAACCCAGGAATCGAACCAGGGTCTCCTGCATTGCAGGCGGATTCTTTACCAACTGAGCTATCAGGGAAGCCCTGATAATAAGAATTCTTATATTGCCTGAAGCTTTTTTTTTCTTATGAATTTTGAATTTGGGTGTATTTCCTCAAATTTCCTAGTAACATTTAATTAACTTGGGTTTCTTTGCTTTTTCAGTTTTTTCAGTGTTTTGCTGTTCTTTCTTTTTTATTTTAGCATTTTCCCATGGGCACTCCCTAACACATGACCATAAGAATTGGGAATGCTGCCCTTCCGTATAGCTCTTTTTCATTTCTGCCATAAGAAATGGCCTACCCTAGGAACCTCCCACCCTAGTGTTAGCTTGTTAATTCATTCCCCAAGTATGTTTTGAATGCTTATAATGTCTCCGTCCCTCTTTTAAGCACTGGCGATACAGTGGCCAGCAAAACAGGTACATTCTTTGCCCTCATGTACTGCCCTTTACAGAGCAGGATTCAGGACAACTTGGAGCAAACTTGGCAGAGCTGGGGACAACAAAAGGCCAGAAGACTCCAGGTCATACCGGAAACATCAGAATTTTGGTGTAGCTCTGCTTGGTATTGTCTGTAGGAGTCACATTCTGAGTTTCAAAGATTAATATTCAGATACGTTTTGGGGATATTGTCCATTTGTAAATTGAGGATTACTTATCCTTTTATGTAGTTTTTACATTTGGTTTTTTATTTGACTTGTAGGCTTTTGAATTATTTATGTCTGCAACTTAATTCATAGGAGTGATGTATTCATTAGGATAAAACTAAATAACTGTTTAATGAGGAGACACCAAAATGCAATGACTAAAAATAGATAGAAGTCTGTTTCTGTCCTTGCATCACAGTTGAGGGTGGGTTTTCCAGGTTGGCCTGTGGCCCACCGTCCCACTTTCTCCTCCCCAACTCCCACCAACCCCCAGCCTTATTCTGGGTCTCTCTTCATGGATTTCTTAGGTCCCTCTGGTTTTTACTAACCTAGCCAGCGGGGAGGAGAAAGGGTGGAAGTTCAAGGTCACCGATTTCCTTTAAAACAAGTGAGCAAAATTGAACCTGTCGCTTTGGTTCTGTCCCACTGGTGGGAGCTCAGTTACAACTTGTGAAGGGACTGGCGCGTTCCCTTTCCAGGGCCCCACTGTCTCCGCCACAGCCCTGACTCCGCAAGATGGAAGAATGGACTTGGGGGACACTCGGTAGTCTCTGCCACATTGGATAGAAGAGGGCATGTTTTCCGTATATGTCTCTTGGTTGGGTCAGATGGCCTGGCTGATGGACTGTGATTTCTCTTTGATTTGTAGATGAGCCCATGGAGCCCACCGTGGAGGATGCCGTTTCCAGTGACTTTGGGTTAATAAATAAATTGGATATACACCGTGACCTTAAAACACTCGATGATGACCTCAAGAAGAGCTTAGAGAGTGAAGAGAAGAAGAAAGCAAAGAGGGAAGAATCTAATGAAATAACCCATTCACAAGATATGGAAGAGAAGTTGGGCTCTGGTGAACCATCGTGCTCAGTTAAAGTGCATACCGCTCCTCAGCCAGGTAGTGGAAGTCTGTCATCAGGCCGTATTAAAGTCAAGGTTGCCTTTGTGCTTGAGACATCATAATCCCTGAGCCCTCTCAGGAGCTAAAAAAGTGAAACACTCAGGAAATCTGTAACAGGGATCCCTGTTTTGTACACCTTATTATTACCTGAATTTAGATGAACAAATTGTTTAAAAAACCTAAAATAATAGCCTTATCATCCCCTAACAGATATTTTAGGAGTCCCATTTCTTTTTACTGTCTTAAGGCTCTTGAGGTTTGAGAATCAAACTTTCGTCTGTGAGAAGGTAGGGTATTAAACGTTTTTATTTTTAGTGTTAACTGAGACATAGTAGATACTATGTCTGAAATACAGACATTGTGAAATTCTTCAATTTGCCATTAGATTTCTGTGTCTGTGTTAGTGACTCAGTTGTGCCCAACTCTTTGTGACCCCGTGGACTGAGCCTCTGTTCATGGGATTCTCTAGGCAAGAATACTAGAGGGGTTTCCATTCCTTCTCCACAGGATCTTCCTGACCGAGGGATGGAACACGGGTCTCCCTGCAGGCAGATTCTTTATTGTCTGAGCCATCAGGGAAGCCCACTAGATTTCTTTATGTAATCATAATTAATTTTAGTTTAAAATTTTCCAAATTAACAAAAAATTTCCAGGTAGTTCCTTGGTGGCCTAGTGGTTAGGATTCCAGGCTTTCACTGCCGTGGCCTAGGTCCAGTCCCTGGTCAGGGAACTGAGATCATGCAACCTGTGCAGCCAAGAAAAATCATTCTACATTTTGATATTTAATTTCACCTTTAATAAGGTGAGACTTCTTTAAGAAAGTGAAGTCGCTCAGTTGTGCCCGACTCTTTGCGACCCCATGGACTGTAGCCCACCAGGCTCCTCTGTCCGTGGGATTCTCCAGGCAAGAATACTGGAGTGGNTGCAACCTGTGCAGCCAAGAAAAATCATTCTACATTTTGATATTTAATTTCACCTTTAATAAGGTGAGACTTCTTTAAGAAAGTGAAGTCGCTCAGTTGTGCCCGACTCTTTGCGACCCCATGGACTGTAGCCCACCAGGCTCCTCTGTCCGTGGGATTCTCCAGGCAAGAATACTGGAGTGGGTTGCCATTTCCTTCTCCAGGGGATCTTCCCGACCCAGGGATCGAACCCAGGTCTCCCGCATTGCAGGCAGACGCTTTAACCTCTGAGCCACCAGGGAAGCCCTCTTTCTGTATTACCACTTATAAAAGAATTAGGCTTGGAAAATATATCCAACATTAAATGGGTTTATTATACATATATGTGCGTGTATATATGACTCAAAAAATTTCATTAAATGTCAATTTGCATAGTTACTCTACTTCAGTTCTTGAGTTCATTCTTGTACAAAATAATCCAAGGGAGAGATTTTTTTAGTATTATTTTAGTTTTTTGTTTAAATTATAAGCGTTAAAACTCAGTAGACTGCATTTTTATTGTTTTTTTTATTTTTAAGGTTTCACGGCATTTAAATTGCTGGTCTGAGATTTTGTCCTAATAAGAATGGTCCAGTAAAATGTTTTGAATGATCTAGATAATTTCTTTCAACTCTTACTCTTGATCATTAGGGTCAGTTTGTTTACTGTTTTTATTGCTTATTACAATAATTGCTTACATAATTTGAAAAATCTTCATTTTGGAGAATTTTGGAGGCAAATATAGACTGAATATTATAATGGATTTCCATGGAGCCTGCCCTCATTTGAAACATTATTGACTCACAGTGGCAGTCTTTTTTTTTTCTTCTAGTTTTATTGGGATATGGTTGACATATAAATTTGAGAAATGACACATTTCTCTAGCCAAAGAAAATGAATTTTCTAAGGCAATAGAGTGATGGCTAATTATAGAGTTAGTTTTTTGTTACTGGTTTATTAAAAGTCATTTTTTTAAAGGTACATTTTGTTTTGAGTTGAGTTAATGAAGTTGTACTTTGGTCTCATTACCACTATTTTCTCATTAAACTAGTTTTCTTTTGACCAGGTCTTGGTCTCTGGCTGTCTCTTAACACTCTTGGTCTTAATTTTCTTCTGTATAAAACTGACTTTTATATGATTCGGGAATACTGTGTTTCAGGATCCTAAATTTTTATAAAACCATTTTTCTTTATTAATAGTTTTTAAAAAATTTAAAAATTATGTGTAATGTTAGAAAATTGGGAGAAAAGAGAACACTACAAAAGAGGGAAATCCTTTCTTTATTTTTAAACTGTTAAACATTTTTAACAGTTAAAATGGCTGTTAATGATTTTTTCCTAAGTATTTAATTGTATAATATATACTGTTTTAACAGTGAATAATGACAGAACCCCTAACATTTCTAAAGCAATTAAAATGGCTTTAATTTTAATTAAAATGGGATATTCTGTTGCTTATTTTTAAAAATTATGCAGTTCTGTAACTGGCATCTTGATTATTTTGAAATTTTCATTTGTGTTCATTGTTAGCCTTTATCTCTTGTGATTTTCTTGGAATAGATTCCTTGAAAATAGCTTCCTAGATTAAAGGGTATTGACTCAGTTTTATAGTTTTTAATAGTAAACATTTTAAAATATTTTAAAGGGTTGTCAGCTTGATATTTGCTCTTTTTAATTAAAATAAGAGGCTTCCCAGGTGGCTCCGTGGTTTGGAATCTGCCAGCCAATTCAGGAGACTCGAGTTCAATCCCTGAGTCTGGAAGATACCCTATAAAAGGAAATGGCAACCAACTCCAGTATTCCTGCCAGGATAATCTCATGGACAGAGGAGCCTGGTGGGCTAGTCCATGGGGTCTCAAAGAGCTGCCTGAGAAGTTTCTGTTACTATTTACTTTCTCTGGCAGTTCTTCTAAGATAAATTTAAAGATAGACTTAGAGGTCTACACCATGAAACCTCTGAAACTTCCAGTCAAAGCTAACCTAACAATTGGAACTCTTTGGACTGATTCTGTAGAACCTTTGAGATTTTTGAAAAATATTTCTGGAGCCAAATGTGATTGATCTACTGTTTTAAAATTCCTTTTTAGGCAGAGGGGCGGATTTGAGTAAGCCTCCATGTCGAAAAGCAAAGGAAATCAGGAAAGAAAGGAAGAGGTTGAAACTCATGCAGCAGGACCCAGCTGGAGAACGCGAGGGCTTCCAGGCTCAGTGTCAGGCCTCATCTTTGCTCCCACCAAAGACTAAATCCAACCAACCCAAGTCGCTTGAAGATTTAATTTTTGAATCTTTACCAGAGAATGCATCACACAAGTTAGAGGTACCTTGGAGGACACTTTTTGTTGTTGTTGATTACCTTGTTTCTTTTCACTTGAGGATTATACAGTTGATGTTTTGCTGTTTATATAATGGGAAATTAAAGTGAACTGGGATGGAGTGGCACTTAATATTTACTAAGTTAATTGCCTCTTGAGGGAAACTTTTTTTCGTAAGGTTTAAAAAAGTGGCAGTGCTATTATTATTCGAGGTTCTCTGGCTTTTCCTGCACCTTAATTGAAATTTATTCATTAGAATGAAAAATTTTGAAATAACTTATTTAAAATTTCATTTTTGGCAGTTTTGGTTTAGGTAGTGAAAGAAATAGATTACAGTAGGCAAATCACTGTCTCACTGATTTTGATATTCTGGTCTTGATCAAGGGAACAAAATGGTATTACCTATGCAAGCCAGCAGTTTAGATATACTATAAATATAAATATGTCTGAATTTAGACAGTTTAGACATAATATGAATAGTTTTACAGTATTCCTCTTATTTTTCCCAAGTCGATTTACATTCTAGGTTAAGTCTAGGTTTTTCAGTATTAGTTTGGTATATTTATGAAATTTTTTTCTATAACATTTGCCATAATGACTTCATTATATTTTACTTGATTAGTAACCAGTCAGCCTTTGAATTTATAGCTTAATATCATCTAAGAATATCACTTATCACTGAAAACCTGATGTTAAAAATTTACTTTGGTGCAGTTTAAACCTTAGGACAGTATATATTCTTAGACATAAGTTTTGACAGTTTTGATTATTATAATTCCTTGGCTGCTCTGTTTTGGTATTAACTTTTTCCTTCCCAAATTGTAAAAAGAATGGAACTTACCACTTAAAATACTTTATGAAGAGTTGTTTAGCTTTATTAGTAATGTGTTCAGGGCAGCAGGTTTCACCTAATACAACATTTCTTCAGTGGGCAGCGTTTACTTTCTTAATTAATTGGAGGATAATTGCTTTACAGTGTTGTATTGGTTTCTGCCATATGACAGTGTGAATCAGCCAAAAGGATACCTGTGTCCCCAACTTCTTGAGCCTCCCTCCCACCCCTGTAGGTTGTCCTAAAGCACTGGGTTAAGCTCCCTGTGTTATAGCTTGTGTTATAGACCAGAATATCAAAATCATTTTTTTAATATGATACCCAGAATGGATGGATTTTTTTTTAATCCACTAGGTGTCACTCTTTCATGAGAAAAACTCCTCATGGCACAAACAAGTTTCCAGTTAGGCCTTTCTATTACATTACATTTGATTTTGTATTTTACTATTCTGTTTTGCTAACATATTTTAACTGGTTAGTAAATAAGGTTAAAGAAGTGTCATCCATTACTATGTACAGTTATCACTTGTAATGCATCCTCATTTTACATATGAAGAAACTAAGGCACTGAGAGTTTAATTTATTTACTTGACTAAAATGATAACTTTGAGTTTTGCATACAGGGAACCTGACTTTAGAGTCTTTTTAAAGTATGCTATGGAATAGGAACAGTTTTTGAAAGTTGTCGTTTATACTTATATTAAAACGTTGTAAGTTCAGAGTTAATGATGTGTGAATGAGTGTCCAAAAAATATATTCACGTTTTCAGTCATTTGAATTGTTTTACTAAAGAGGAGTTGTGTACAGCTAATATTAAAGAGTATTTGTTTGTGTCTGTGCTTTGAATGCCAGAACTAACCTGTTGTTTTATAGCTGAGGAAGTCTTACATAATTCAGTCGAAGAGCTTAATCTTAGAATTTGGGCAGGAGACTCTGCCTTTAATGAGTTATAGACAGACTGTGTTAATGACTCTATAATTTGGAGAAATAGCCTTTTTCTCTTATTTATTAACAGTTGATATTTAGAGTTAAAATATTGCTGTTACATGTTTCTGCTTTAACTTTGTATTGAAACTTTTGGGTCTTTGAGGGTGGGAGTAACTGTTAATGCATATTCCATGGAATAAATAAATGAATTAATGAACATTGTTTTTTACCTCCTTCTGAAGGTGAGGGTGGTACAATCATCTCCACCAAGTTCACAGTTCAAAGCCACATTTCAGGAGTCTTACCAGGTCTATAAACGTTACCAGATGGTTGTTCACAGGGACCCGCCTGATAAACCAACTGTGAGCCAGGTCAGCAGGGCAAGTGTAATGTTTCTGAACAATGAAACTTCCCCTCTATTTGATGCCACTGTGTGAATTCTTGGTTTATTTGTGGTGCATTTTATTTACATTCAATTTGCAGTATATCTGCAAAGAGCTAGGACTGTGGAATAATGGACATTCTGAAAGTGCAGATTTTACCACAGGCCATGTTAAGGCCTTTTATGTATAATTTCCACGTGAAAAGTAGCACGTGAAATGAAGTATCTCTATTTAAAAATCACCATGTTTAGATGCATTTACTTAAGACTCAGTGAAAACAGATCTCTAAATTAAAATATTTATGGGAAAAAAAAGTTTTTAAAAAATCCCAGTTTTTATGGTAGCCACACTGCCCAGCACAGTTAACATGCTTTATCTCCAGGTAGAAGTAGTGAGTAGAGAGAGTTCCTAATAGCTAAATTACTCTTTGTTGATGTACAGGCCATATACAACTGAGTAGGACTAGGATGGATAGTAGCATGTTTTAATTGAAGTTCTCATATGAAGTCCTTGATTTATAATTTATAAATCAAATTACCCAAGAAAACCCTGGAAGGGGAAAAAGCCCTGAATCTAAATAGAAGTGATGGAGCTAGTGTCAGTTACGTGAGCAATGATGTTGACTCTGCTGCATGCAGAGAATTACATGGGAAAAGGAAAAATTAAACCAATGAAAGAACTTGCCCCGGCCCTTGTGAGTTTAAATTTTTCATAAATGTTGGTGTAAAGTTCATGCATCAGGCTCTGTGGTCGTCAGCCTGTTCCAAGGTTTACTCATTTTATAAACAATGCCAGTGCTGAGCTTTGGCAGTGGATTTGCAGAGATTTTACTCTAGCCTCACCTTCAGAAGCATATCATCAGTTAGAGATGTTTCAATAGCATTTGCTTGTATTTTCCTTGCTCTGAAGGTGAGGTTAGTACCTGTCTCCTTTGAGGACCCAGAGTTCAAGTCGTCCTTCAGCCAGTCATTTTCTTTGTATGTCAAGTATCAAATGGCCATACACCAGGATCCGCCCGATGAATGTGGGAAGACTGAGGTACCGTTCACTAAACGTTTTTTCCTATACTGAGGTTGTGTGTGAAGGAGCATACTGTATAACCTCCTTATGCCATTTTCTTATCTGTTAAGTGGAGCTGATGGTCCTTGCAGGGTGTATTCCTGAACTTTTGTGAAAACGAGTCATACATGTGATCATTTTAAATCCCTCAGAAAAAAAGGATGTGTCCTTACTCAGTGTTCTCTCCAGGAGCCTGAGTGTCGCACGTTTATAGATCACTCGTTGGGCTGTCAGCCAATGTCACCAGATGCACGGTGTGCCACAGCCCACAGGGAGGCGTCTCTGTCTTCGAGGGATTGATGTTCACATGGGAAGGATGAACCAGTGAACAAATACAGCTTAACAAGAAGCACGTGGAAAACACTGAATACTTTGAGCTTGTATCAGTTCAGTTCAGTCGCTCAGTTATGTCCGACTCTTTGTGACCTCATGGACTGCAGCGTGCCAGGCTTACCTGTCCATCACCCAGGGTTGAGGTTGTTTGTATAGAACATCATTTGACAAGCCTTTATTGAGGGCTTGTGTTTTCCAGCTGCAGATATGTAGATGAGTAAGAGATTGTTTACTTTTCAAAGTTGGACGGTGATGTCTTGGAAGAAAGATGCCAACGGATGCAGAAGGATTGAAGTTTTGATTTTTGTGTTTTTTTTAAATAACACAGAATGTGTTAGCTTAAAAAAGATGGTTGATAGGGCAGGAGGTAATGCTGCATATTCCCTGTGAGAAGGCTGACTCTGGGTCTCCCAGAGCCTTTCTAGTTAAAGTGTAGTCTGCAGACCAGCAGCATCAGTGTCACTGGGAACACAGAATCTCAGGTTTCCCTTCAGACCTACTGAGTCAAAGTCCACATTGTGCACTGGGTCTCCAGGTGATTTCACATGTACGTTCCGATTTGAGAAGTGCTCCCACAGATTCCCTCTTGAGACCTGTAGCAGTGTGTGGTAGCATTTATAGATATGGATTCTGCCAGGTGCAAGAAGGTCTCCTTTGATATTCTCAGGAGGTCTTAATTCCTTTCTGCACATTACTGTTTCCTACTACCCTTGAGATTCTGGCCTTGTGCCTGCCTGCTTCCCAGGTATGGATAGTCGGGCCAGAACACGTCTGATGTGTTTCCGCTAAACTTCGACTGCTCTCCCCTGCCCTGACTCCATTTTTGGGCTTCAGGCCTCTATGGAGTCCATTCCATTGGGGAGACAGATGGGTAAGCAGTTCCAGTGCCATTTGAGTTAGCTGGTGGATTAGTAAGGAAAGCCATCTTAGTGTGAGACTGGAGTGAGGG
Organism: Oreotragus oreotragus; assembly: GCA_006410675.1. NCBI lineage: Eukaryota > Metazoa > Chordata > Mammalia > Artiodactyla > Bovidae > Oreotragus > Oreotragus oreotragus. Next base: position 70,649 of record SJYX01021719.1, read on the forward strand.
AGGGTTTTCTGAAGGAAGTGACATCTGAGCCAAGTCCAAAAAGATGAGGGCCACTTAACATCCAGGCAGGCTCTAGGGCAGTGTTGTATTTAGGCTCAAGGTTTATTTGAGGTTTTTAAAAATAGCTTACATTTACATTCACTACCATCAGCAGTACGGAACTCTAAATATGTGATTTGATCTTGTGTTTACATTGAAATACATAGTGGATTTCTTTATTATAACCAAATCAGTTCAGTTCAGTCGCTCAGTCGTGTCCGACTCTTTGCGACCCCATGGACTGCAGCATGCCAGGCTTCCCTGTCCATCACCAGCTCCGGAGCTCACTGAAACTCATGTCCATAGAGTTGGTGATGCCATCCAACCGTCTCACCCTCTGTCGTCCCCTTCTCCTGCCTTCAGTTTTTCGGAGGTTTGCCTTAATGATTCCTTTTATAGGATCACATACTTAGAGAAAATTCATACTGGTGGGAAAGTTTGTGATTGTTTAGTGCTTTGATTTCATACAAGTGAGTATATTTGGCTTTGATAAGTTTTTTAACTTCTTTCATAGTGTTTTATTTATCTTGCATCTAACTGAATTCCTGTGGAGTTTTCAGAGGTATTTGAAACGATCCTGGTTTTCATATGGGTCAGTTTGTCATGTCTCTGAATGGAGTTTCTAAGAAGTAGCGCGAGATAGCATTTTGTAAGTCAAGACTGTGCTGTGCTTTTCTTTCTTTATGACAGTCTTGTTGTTGTTTAGTCACTTAAGTCGTGTCTGACTCTCTCTGACCCCACGGACTGCAGCACACCAGACTTCCCTGTCCATCATCTCATTGGGGTTTGCTCAGACTCATGTCCATGGAGTCGATGATGCCATCTAATCTTGTCATCCTCTGTCATTCCCTTCTCCTCCTGTCCTCAGTCTTTCTCAGGATTAGGATCTTTTCCAGTGAGTTGGTTCTTTGCATCAGGTGGCTCAGTTATTGGAGTTTCAGCTTCAGCCTCAGTCCTTTGAGTGGATAGTCAGGCTTGATATCCTTTAGGATTGATTGGTTTGATCCCCTTGCTCTCCAGGGGACTGTCAAGTGTCTTCTCCGGCACCATAGTTCAAAAGCATCACTTCTTCAGCATTCAGCCTTCTTTATGGTCCAGCTCTCAAATCTGTACATGACTACTGGAAAAATCGTGCTTTGACTATATGGACCTTGGTTGTATAATTCACCTACTATACAATGTACCCATTTAAAGTATATGACTGAATGGTTTTTAGTATAGTCAGAGTCATGCAGCCGTTATCACTAACGCCAGAAGGTTTTCATCATCCAGAAAAGAAACCTCATCCCCAGAGCGGTCACTCCTCATTATCCTTCAGACATCCCAGCTCTAGGCGACCGTATTCCACTTTCTGTTCCTAGATTTCTTTAATCTGGACAATTCAGGTAGATGAAATTGTATCATACTGGTCTCTTGTTGACTGGCTTCTTTCGCTTAGCATGTTTGCAGGCTTCATCCATGTTGGAGCGTGTGTCAGTACTTCATTCCATTTGTGGCTGAATAATATTTCGTTGTATGGATATACCAGATTCTGTTTCTCTGTTCATCCATTGATGGCCATTTGGGTTGTTTTCATTTGGGGCTTATATAGAAGCTTTGCTATGGATATTCATGGACAAGTTTTTATGTATTAATCAGTTCAGTTCAGTCGCTCAGTCGTGTCCAACTCTTTGCGACCCCACAGCACGCCAGGCCTCTCTGTTCATCACCATCTCTCGGAGTTCACTCAGACTCAGGTCCATCGAGTCCGTGATGCCATCCAGCCATCTCATCCTCGGTCGTCCCCTTCTCCTCCCACCCCCAATCCCTCCCAGCATCAGAGTCTTTTCCAATGAGTCAACTCTTCGCATGCGGTGGCCAAAGTACTGGAGTTTCAGCTTTAGCATCATTCCTTCCAAAGAAATCCCAGGGTTGATCTTCAGAATGGACTGGTTGGATCTCCTTGCAGTCCAAGGGACTCTCAAGAGTCTTCTCCAACACCACAGTTCAAAAGCATATGTATTAACAGGCATATGTTTTCATTTCTCTTGGGTATATACCTAGGGGTGGAATTGCTAGGTCATAGGAACAAATAAATATAAATAAATCAATAAAAACTCTGTGTTTACCTTTTGAGGAACTGCCATACTGTTTTTCAAAGTGCTACCCTTTTTAAATTCTTGGTCATCTGAGTTGGTGTGAAGTGGTATCTCATTGAGGGTGTGTTTATTTTTTTGGCTGCACCTCAGCACGTTCCCCAACTAGGAACTGAGCCTAACCCACTGTGTTGGAAGCACAGGGTCTTAAGCACTGGACCACTAGGGAAGTCCCTTCATTGAGGTTTCGATTAGCAAAGGAAATGGCATCCCACTCCAGTGTTCTTGCCTGGAGAATCCCGTGGACAGAGGAGCCTGGCGGGCTACAGTCCCGGGGGTCACAAGAGTCGGGCACGACTTGGCGACTGCACCGCCACCACCAGTAGCTAATGATAGTGAGCATTTTTTCACATGCTTTTCGGGGCAGTTTATATATTTTCTTTGAGTAAATGTCTGCTTACATATTTTGCCCATTTAAAATTTTTTGCCCATTAAAAAAAAATTAGATATTTTAAAGTAATAAAAATATTTTTAAAAGATTAGAAAATGTCTCCCATTCTGTGGATTATCTATATCTCTGGTAGGATTTTGTATTTTAAATCCATTTTGTTTGATTGGTATAGCCGTTCCATCGTCTTGTGCTTCCTGTTTGCATGATATATCTATACTATTTTATTGTCAGTCTATTTGTGTCTTTGAGTTTCAAGTATGTCTCTTTAAGTCACTGTGTATTTCGGTCTTGTGTTTTTGTTTTAATTTGGAGGGAGAGCAGTCTCTTCCACTTAGCTGAAGTTTAATCAGTCCATATTTAATGTTAAATATGGAGTTGGATGGAGTTGGATTTATGTCTTCATTTTACGTTGGTTTTGTGTTTCATGTCTTTCTTCTTTTATTTCTTTACTGTTTTCTTTTGCACTAAATGAACATTTTCTAGTGTAGGATTTCCATTCCTCTAATTTTTTCACTATGTATTTTTGAGATGTTCTCTTAGTAGCTGCTCTGGGCTTACCATACACCTATTGACTTCTAGGAGTGACTTCAGATTTATACCAACTTGAGTCCAGTGAGGAATAAAATGCTATTGCTGTTGAGCTCCAGTCCCTTCTCCCAATTTGTGTGCTATCTATAATTTATATATTTTGTGATCTCAATATATGCTGTTTAGTTATTACCTTATATGACTTTATGTCTTTTATAAAGCTGAGAGGAGAAATAGGAACAAGTATTTATTTACGATTTGCTAAAATTAACCTTAACGTCCATTTCTGGTTCTGTTAATCTATTCCTATGTATTCGAGTTACCATCTAATATAATTTTCTTCCTGTAGTTCACCTTTGTTTCCATCCACCTTCTTTACGATGTTGTCAAATATATTACTTTTCTATATGTTCCTGTCTCAACAATGCAATTATGCATGTATCGTTTGATGCATTTGGTTTTAAAATCAGAGAAGAAAGAATATGCACTTGTGTTCGAGAAGCCTCTGATGCTACTCCCTGGAGTCTCAGCCTTGGGCATTGCACAGTCACCCCACGACGACAGTGGCTTTAGTAGTTTCTCTTTGTCTCTCTCCCTGATGTCTCAGTTAAAGTGTTTGTTTCACATCTAGGTCTTAGGCTCCACCATTTGCTGACTGGTTGCCATATTTTCAACAGTGCCCTGGAGCGTAAATTGCTCTGTAGATTGATTTATTAAATTTAGTTGCCTCTGCAGCTTCAGTTCCTGAGGCCACTCTTTGAGGTTTTTTCCAGACCCCATCTTAGTTGCTCAAGCCGTGTCCGACTCTTTGCAACCCTTTGGACTATAGCCCACCAGACATCTCTGTCCATGGGATTTTTCAGGCAAGAATACTGGAGTGGGCTGCTGTTTCCCTTCTCCATGTCCAGTGAGGAATAAAATGCTATTGCTGTTGAGCTCCAGTCCCTTCTCCCAATTTGTGTGCTATCTATAATTTATATATTTTGTGATCTCAATATATGCTGTTTAGTTATTACCTTATATGACTTTATGTCTTTTATAAAGCTGAGAGGAGAAATAGGAACAAGTATTTATTTACGATTTGCTAAAATTAGCCTTAACGTCCATTTCTGGTTCTGTTAATCTATTCCTATGTATTCGAGTTACCATCTAATATAATTTTCTTCCTGTAGTTCACCTTTGTTTCCATCCACCTTCTTTACGATGTTGTCAAATATATTACTTTTCTATATGTTCCTGTCTCAACAATGCAATTATGCATGTATCGTTTGATGCATTTGGTTTTAAAATCAGAGAAGAAAGAATATGCACTTGTGTTCGAGAAGCCTCTGATGCTACTCCCTGGAGTCTCAGCCTTGGGCATTGCACAGTCACCCCACGACGACAGTGGCTTTAGTAGTTTCTCTTTGTCTCTCTCCCTGATGTCTCAGTTAAAGTGTTTGTTTCACATCTAGGTCTTAGGCTCCACCATTTGCTGACTGGTTGCCATATTTTCAACAGTGCCCTGGAGCGTAAATTGCTCTGTAGATTGATTTATTAAATTTAGTTGCCTCTGCAGCTTCAGTTCCTGAGGCCACTCTTTGAGGTTTTTTCCAGACCCCATCTTAGTTGCTCAAGCCGTGTCCGACTCTTTGCAACCCTTTGGACTATAGCCCACCAGACATCTCTGTCCATGGGATTTTTCAGGCAAGAATACTGGAGTGGGCTGCTGTTTCCCTTCTCCAACCCAAAGACTGAACCTGTGTCTCCTGTGCTGCAGGTGGATTCTTTACCTGCTGAGCCATCAGGGCTCTTCTTCCCTGTCTCTTTTCTTTCCACTTTCCTTCTGGTAAGCCAGCTGGCCTACAGTTTAACTTGAGAGAGAGAGAGAGAGAAGAGAGGAGAGGGAGAGGAGAGGAGAGAGTGTGTGTGTCTCTGTTCTTATGGCCCTCCTGCGCCCCCTTGTGTCCAGGCTCTGGAGCTACGAGCAGGGACAGTTCCTTTCCGCTTTATGAACAGGGCACTGGTCAGGAGCTTGGTCCTAGTTCTGATCTTTTTTAGGTAGATTATTAAACGTGGGGCTCATTAAGAGGGAATTTTAAGACCTGTGAGCTGCCCTAATGGTAGTTCTGTGTAGGGGGATGATCGCTGCTGCAGGTGACTCCTTTACTTGCTGGCTTTTTATCCCAGGAGTTCTTCCTTCACTTGGCAGATCCTTGCTCACAGATGGAGAGTCAGCTCTCTGTGGTGCTGGCTGCCTAGAGAGACCGATGTGGACATGCTGCTCGGCTCCTCAGTCTCCAGGTGTGGCATTCTTGTGGAGCAGGAGTTTTCCTGTACTTGGCTACAGTTTTCTACGTGAGTAACCAGCTAGTGTTCCAGTGCTCAGAGACAGAAAGAAAAGCCAGAAAAGTTCTCCTCTGGAAAGCTCAAATGATCTGACCTGCTTTCCCGGCTCCAGGCAGCAGCTCTCTGTTTTGTGGTTTTGGGCCAAACTAATTTAATTATGTTCAAGAAAATACATTTTTGCTTTTGTTGTTGTAAAACATTTGAAGTAAATAACAGTCAGCATACTAACTTGGGAACTTTAAGCAACCATATCAATGCAGAAAATCCATTTTTAACTCTGTTGGTAACTGTAAAATAAAATCACTTAGGCACCCCAAGAAGTAGGTTATTTTTTGAGAGATTTGATGAAGCTATAAATAAATATAGATTGCTTTGATATCCAGAATAGCAAGTCAGTTCTTTTTAGTAACATCTTTAGAAAAGTAGCACATAATTGCAGAGGGTGAGATTGTATGAGACTTCATAAATGATTCTGTATGTTTGTTTCCATTACTGTTTTCAATCATTCAGGTAGATATCAGATTTTCAGAAAATAATACTGTCTAGATAAAGTAAAGCAGGAGTAATTTGTGACCTATCTTTTGTATAATACAATATAAAGCAAGCATTTAAGAATCTTTGTTTTTCAAAATACAAGTAATTCCATAGGATACAAATATGGGATTTTTAGCTAAAATTTTATTATGTTATAGATAATACCATTATCTAATAGTGTTCAGTGCCAGCAGATCTCAGCTCTTCTAAACTGGTGAAGAACAGGCTGTAGCCATAGGTCCAGTAGTCGCATTACAGTTCTGGGGCACTGGCTGAATGGTTCCCAGATTTTATGATGGACTTTGAGACAAAGAGAAATTGAGAGAACGGTGTGCTGACTACCTTGTTTCCATCATCTAGATTCAACACGGGTTATTTTTCTGTGTTTGCTTTATTTCTTTTTGTGTGTTGAGTCATTCTTTTTTTTTCTTTTTTCTTGATTGGATGTACTGTAGTTTATTCAGGCAATCCCTAGTTAATGGACATGGGACTTGTTTCTAATCTTCTGCTGTTTTAGATAGTATGCTTTTGTCATTGTGCCTTTGGGTAGAGGTGTACTTTTTGCTTGATCTGACCTGTGCATCAAAGGACAAGAGCTCATAGAATTTTGCTAGTTATTGCCAAATTCCCTCCATGGTTGTACTGTCTTTACTCCAGAGTATGAGAATGTCTTTCTCCATAGCACTCCCAAACGAGTTGGTCTCAGACTTTGTGGATTTTTTTTTTCGTATCCTTAGTTAGTTTTTAGAGTATGGAAAGGATGTTAGGCAGAAGTGTCTTATTTTGGGTGACCTCTGTGATCATAAGCTGAAATGTACATAAAGAATTTTGTATTTATACTTAATATAGTTTAATGAAACAGGTGAGAGACGGATGCTGATGGAAACAGAAAAGTGGAAAGAAGTAAGCAGAAACATTCTAAGGGATCATGAAGTGGACAGGACTGTTGTCCTGACTAACTAGGAATATTTTTAATGATGAGGTTTAAAAATAATCTTTCTAAGAGTATCTTTAATGACTCAACATTTTTCTCAATTAGAATAGGGATCTGCTGTATTAAATTTAATGAGTGAATCCAGGTTATTTCCTTAATAGAACTCATAAGCAGCAATCAATTAGACCTTGTCTGGTCTATAAGAAGTCTGCACTCAAAAGGTTGGCTTACACTGTGTCCCTTTCTGTCCTCATTGTAGGATAATCGTGTGATGTGATTTTGTGTTTATATGTGTGTATATCATATCATAGTTGCATTATTATAGAATTAAAGGGAATTTAATTTAAATTTTAAGAGCAGTATGGATTCCTATCCTTTTTTTAAAAAAATATATATCATATAGTGCTTAGATAGTTTGATACAGAACAACTTTTCTTCTCATTTTGAATTTGGAGGTACTATATATACAACTGAATACAAAGAGGAACGAAAGGTGTCAAAACCAAACTTGTGATTCTCTGCTCCTGTGACATAAACCAGCTTTGTATATTGCCTGAGCTATAGTTGGGGTTAGTATGGGAAGTAAACCTGGCTTGAGTGATTTGCTCGTAAGTCACTGTGTGGCAGTGCATTGGGCGTGTCTGGTGTCACGTGGGGCGGGCCCTCTGGCGGCCCCGTTGCTATCTGGCCACTCTTCATTGCCGACCACTCCTTGGTTGGGGTGAGGGGCTGGGCGGATGCTGCCTTTGGGTTGTGACTCCTCTGACTTTATTCTTCTTCCACTGTGTTCACAAGGATCTTTCCTGAACTGCTTGTTCTGTGGCTTTGTTATCTGCAGTGGACACCTGCCTCCTTTTAATAAGTCCCTGTTACGGGTCTGTACTGGGCTTCCCTTGTGGCTCAGCTGGTAAAGAATCCACCTGTGATGCGGGAGACCTGGGTTCGATCCCTGGGTTGGGAAGATCCCCTGGAGAAGGGAACGGCTACCCACTCCAGTATTCTGGCCTGGAGAATTCCGTGGACAGTATAAGTCCATGGGGTCGCAAAGAGTCAGACAGGACTGAGCGACTTTCATTCATTTTCACTTTCACAGGTCTGTACTACAGAGAACTTCCTCCTATAAGCATGCTGTTCTCTATCTGATTAAACAGAGGAGGTTCTCAGGCTTCATGGTCACCCCGTTCCATGTTTTCATTTTCCCTTTTATTGTGTCACACATTCCCAAGTTGGCGACAAGAAAATACGATAGTGGGAGATGAAAGTAGTTTATCACTTGCTCAGTGTCTTCGTCAACAGTAAAGTCACTTTTCTGGCATAGGTCACAGAGCCCATCATCTTTGTTTCTGTTCAGATTGTTTGAAACACAGCGCTCTTTGAATCTATGGATGAAGATAGTGGAAATGTTTTCCTAGGCCACAAGTACACAGTAGAGTAACACCAGACAGTCACTCTCTATTTGTTTGTAGATAGCCATGACATCGACAGTGTTACTTACCATTTATTGTTTTTTTTAAAGAAATCTTTAAACAGGCTTTTTTAAAAGAAAAAGATGAACAAAGTTTGTTTTTTACAGTAGTTTTAGATTAAGAAGCCTTTTTGGAAAGAAGTTCACATATTATTTGAGAGACATATCACGAAGATTAATAAATCTGAATTATGTATTTTTACCTTAATTTTATAAAGAACCTTAAAATGGAAAATTTCAGGCGTTTGTAGAGATAATAGTACAGTGAACCCTGTATGCCCATTGCCCAGCTTCAACACTCTCAGCACTTAGCCTTATTTCCGCTTGCCACCTTTTGTTTATTGTCCCTGAAATTATGCTCTTTTATCTATAAATACTTTTTTTTTGCTTATTCCATCAGGCAGTCTTACATAACTTTAAAAATTATAGTGATTGAGGTCATTTCATGCTATCCTGCTTTCTCAGAAAGCACTGTTTTCTAAAATTAGTTCAGAGAACTTACTGTGAGGGACTCACACATCAGGAGACCTCTACTTCTGAGGGATATTTATTTTGGGGAAAGCTGTCTTAGAGTCAGGCATGAATGATAAGACGGTAAGTGTGGTAAAGAGAAGGTTGCCGTGGGCCTCTTCTGACCCTGTGGAGAACTGAGAGGAAGCAGTGGTGTGTTGAGAACACCAGACTGTTGTCTCACTCCAGCCGCCAGGTGGTGCTCTAGATACAGAACAGGTTTGCTCTGAGCATCAGGCTCAGTCCCTATGGGATGTGTTTACAGCCTAAGAAGTATGGATAATGTTTTTCTTTTGCCATTTATAAGAATTACTTTGCATTGAGGCATTGAACTTGATAATTACAAGTGATTCTTTGCTTGTTAAAGATGTAAGTATTTTCCAGAACTTAACCTAGAGAGGAGCTTTCAGATTTGTTTCCCTTCTTAATAGCCTTACTCTATGTATATGAAAATAATAACAACAGCCTGTGTTTAGAAACTTATTCAGTGTATTGTACTGACATTTTCCTTCAATTATGCAGAGAAATCAGACAATTTTGTATAGGATAGGTATATACTATTTTATAAATACCTAACTGTCCTAATCAATAGAATTTGAGTGATGGCAAAGGGTGACCATTTTGAAATCTTAAGATATTTTTTCAGGCTACTTTTTGAGTAAAGTAGAGGACTTGAAGTAGAGGGCAACGTTTGTACAATTTAGTCAAAAAAGCCGCGTTTTGTGAGCAGCCCCTGTCAGGACAGTTTTGTGTCCGAATCTCTCTTGAGGTGTGCTGCATGGCATTTTTTATTAATATTAGTTAAATTATCAAAGTTTCAAAATCATTTACTTAAATTAGAGCAGAGGCCATGGTTCTATCCCCATGTCATACTGTTAATTCTGAGGAAGATGCATAGGGGTAGAGTTAAACCAGCAGTGGGAACATTTTTTCCTAAAAGTTCTTTCTTTAGGTCAAGAATTTTCAAAACTTGTCTCAGATCATAAAATCATAGCATCATAAAGCATTAGAGATAGGACCTTCATGATTGTATAGAGGGTATGGATAGGGTATGGATTCACTCCTCTTACTTAGAGAATTTGTCCAGGGGAACAGAGGTGGTGAGTGGCAGAGCAGTGTCTCCAGATTTAAGAGCTTTTTGCACTAGACCATGGTGTTGCCATGTGAACGCATAAAAGTGGGCAGAAAAAATTAACCTCAAATAACCGACACCAGTGATGAACTGTTCAACATACAGCAAAATTTCCAGACAATTGAAACATTTTCATTGTTAAGATTTTATGTATTCTGACCATTTGAAGTGAGTCTTTTCCAAATGTGTCGTGTTCTTCCCTGCCTTCTATCCCAGAACGCTGAGCAAGACTTGTGACAGTGGCAGTCATATCCTCAGGCATGTTCTGCCATCACAGCATTTGTGGGTTCCACATGCCCTCACGCTAACTGCTTTTTTTCCCTAAAGTTACTCTATTTCATCCTGTTTCCCTTCTCTTTTTGCGCTTGGTTTTTGTGGTGTTTGTCTAGTTTGGCATTCTTGCCCTTCCTAATTTGTGGTTTCTTGATGTGTTTGTAAAAATATTCATTGAGCACATGCTGTGTGCCTTGTGGTGTCTGAGAGGCATTTGCTCTGGTCAGCAAATGAGTGAGTAAGTCAGATCAGTGATCCCTTGCTCCTGTGGCGCTCACATCCTAGGGTGGGAGGGAGTGGTCAGAGGTAGTCATTTGAGAGTAGCTGTACTAAATGAGCAAATCACACAGTAGGTCAGCAGCGGGTAACTAAAGGAGGGCAGAACAGGTGTAAGAGAAGAGTGGATCACCGAGTTAATTGTTAGTAAAGTTAACTAACAGTCAAGGGGAAAATGGGAAGGGAGCTGGAGGGTTTCCTCTGCACGCTGGGGACAGAAGCGCTGGGACGTGCCTTTTTGAGTCCTCATTGTAACCTTTGTTGCTTTCTTCTGGGGTTTGAATGAAATTCTAAAGTAGTTTGCTAATTGATCTCTTGAGGTATACTTTAATATAATAGTTTATAGTTAGTATGTAGCTACTTATACTATCTTTTGGAAGCTGAAGAATGAGACTGTGAGCAGGATGTTTGGTGTCAAATTTAACGCGTGGCACTGAGTGGATGCTGATTCTTGATTAACCACCTGTAGGAGGAGAGACTTGCCCTGTGATAAATGATCTGGCTTGAACAGTGTGAAGATGATACCAGTACTAGTAGATAGCCTTGGTGTGTTTACCGTTCTGGACATTTTGGATGAGACTGTTGATATCAGGTAGTCTGAGGAGCATCACGGGTAACAGTGTGGACTCCGATCAGACACTTGCCTTAAGTCTCGTCTTCCCCACTTACTACCTGTGTGGCTTGGAGTAGGTTTCTGCTGCCTCTGCTTCCATTCTTCAGGTTCCTCATTTGTGAGCATGGGGAGAACCGCACATGGGGCTCCTGAGAACTAAGTCAGGGTAAAGGTGCTTGGCCAGATAATCATCAGCTGGACGAGTTGCTGGCCTGTGGACGATGACAGGCCATTCGGAAGCATCAGAGACACCGAGCTCAAGGGCAAACGAGCGATACTTCTGGTTCGTCCAGCCAGCATTTGCAAATTACAGTTTTCCTCGTTTTGTTCTTCCATTTTAATTCTTGTATTTGTTTGAATTAAAAGATGTCGTATGTTTTAAATTTTAATATTAAATTAAAATTAGTACTTTCAAAAGAAAAAAGCAGTAATACTCAAACCATTCAGTTTGGTTCATCAATGTGTAATTTTACTCTTTAAAATCCTATTATACCACCTGCAACTTCTAAAGTATATCATTTGGTGAAGATTCATGTGTATATTTCTTAATTGCTTTACTTAGAACTGGAAATAAAGGAACTGTGGATGTTTCTGTGCCTTGCCTCTAGTGGTGGAGCTTCTTGCTTAGTCTGCGAATAGATCCCTCCTTTTGAAAATAAGCTATGTTTTATTAGACCACCATAATCTATGGTATAATTTGTGTTCACACACGACTTATAAAAACTCCCTGCCAGAGTCAAAAGAAATGCACAGTGCAGAGTGCCAGGCATGGAGTAGCTGCCCAGTGGAACATTCATTGAATGAATGGGCAGCTGAGTTGACCATTTTTCAGAAACAGCTGGAGAGAGAACTCACTGTTGCCAAATGGAAAACTACAAGAAAGAAAATGGGTTCTTGAAACCTGTGATGGAACCAAAGGAAAATTCATATGATGTCAAAGCTCTTGACAGTTGTCTTGTACAAAGTAAAAGCTGAGGGAGAGCGCTGAGAAAGTTAAGTACCTTTTAGTGTGTGCAGAGCTCACGTGAAAGGGATCATCTTGTTGGGAGCACCATTGCTGTTTGTCTGTAGTTTTTGTATTTCAGGTCTGCTTTTTCCATTAAGTCTGAGGAGCCTCTGGTTTTACGACCTCCTGGTAATGACTTGACAAGTGAACAATGCCACCTATTGAGGTCTGGCTGGCCTAAACAAGGAAAGTTTGTGTTTTTGCTGTGGAAATTCATTTGATATGCCAAATAACTTAGCTAACTGCTTGCATGATTAAAAAGCAGTTGATTTCCTTCCCGTCAGTAGTTAATTATAAAAGTAAAATATATACATTATATATGTGATTTTTAAAATCCAGAATATGTCTAGGTCTATAAATATTGTCTGTAAAGTAACATACACACTGGCTTTTCCATGACAGTCATTCTAGAAATAGCTCAAAGTTTCACACTTAGAGTGGCTCCTGGTCTGTGGAGGAGTGTGATTGTTCTGTTCAACCAGTCATATAAATGTGTGATTTCCAGCATGTTCCAGTCACCATGGTAGGTCCTGGGGATGCATAGATGAATAAGACATGGTCCTCTGCACATTTTAGCTAACCAGTATTTTAAAGATTTCTTTTCAGAAGTTTGCATTAATGTTTAAAATGTTAAAATAACAATAATATTTAAAGAGTATTGGAAATACGGGGTTGCCCCAAAAGTTCAGAACTATTTGGACAATCCAGTATATGTGCCTGGCATGATGTGGAGATATTTGATCTTGCTTGGAATTGGTTGGTCTGATAGGTATGGAAAGTAGTGCCTATAACCATTATTAGTATGGTTGTTAATACAGTCAGGTATTTTTAATAGTAATTCAGTTGCTGATAATATATTCAGTTTCTTAGTGTGTGGCCAGAGAGCTTTTAAAGTAAATTTTATTTTGGCTGTGCTTTCTTACTAATTCCTGTTTCTAGGTCTTGTGCTATTTTCTGCTATCCCTAATTCATGTCATTCAGATTTTTGAAAGATACCCATTTTTCAAGGTCAGTTTGAATTCTTTTATCAACTTAGTGCCACTTAAGTGATACCTAGTTTTGTCCTCAGTAATCTGTTGAGTAATTGCTCACCAGAAATAATATTGGAAGTTTCTCTGCAGGAAATTAAAGGAGTGTATTGAGGACATAGGTGGTCCTAGGGAGATCTGATGAAAAGGACACTGGTGTTTCTTCACTTGATACCAGGTTTACGTTACCGATGACAGCATCTCTGTGGCATCTCACCTTGGGCAGATGACCCAGTTTTGCAAAGTAACCGGTGGCCGTGATGACATAATAGGCAAACAGAGTTGAATCCAATTTGCAAATGAACGAATGCATCTAGGCAGTTAAGCCGCAAATATTTGCTGAGTCCCTACTGTGTGCCAGGTGTCACTTTAGGCTCAGGGGATGTAGCACAGGGAATGGGAGAGAAACGCTCTTTCCCTAAGGGAGATTATGTGATAGTGAGGAGGATGGTTGGAAGGAAAGTTATGACCAACCTAGACAGCATATTAAAAAAGCAGAGACATTACTTTGCCAACAAAAGTCCATCTAGTCAAGGCTATGGGCAAAGAGATCCAACTAGTCCGTCCTAAAGGAGATCAGTCCTGGGTGTTCATTGGAAGGACTGATGTTGAAGCTGAAACTCCCAATACTTTGGCCACCTGATGGGAAGAGCTGACTCATTTGAAAAGACCCTGATGCTGGGAAAGATTGAAGGCAGGAGGAGAAGAGGACGACAGAGGATGAGATGGTTGCATGGTGTCACTGACTCAATGGACATGGGTTTGGATGGACTCTGGGAGTTGGTGATGGACAGGGAGGCCTGGCGTGCTGCGGTTCATGGGGTCGCAGAGAGTCGGACACGACTGAGCGGTTGAACTGAGCTGAGGAGGATGAATAGACAAGTATGCTGTACAGTGTCAGGAGAATGTGCGTTACAAGAAAAGGAAAGAGGAGGTGAGAGACGGGGAGTGGTGGTGGTGATAATTGTATGAGGGTGTCAAGAGCGGCTCCGAGGAGAGGGGCTTCTTGGCAGACCCCTGGATGAAGAGCGTGCGCCTGTGTGTGTCTCTGGGTGGTACGCCTTGGGCCTGATGTCACAGAGCAGCAGGGCTCTGCTGAGGCTGGAAAACGGAGTAGGGCGTCTCCCGTCTCGGCTGTGTTGCTTCTGAAGGCTTTGTTTTCTGATCTCCCATTTTTGCTGTTCATTGACTGTTATATTCATTATTATAAAAATTTTCGTGTTTTGTTGTAGACTTGTTACCTGAACACCTGCACATCACCACATTTCACTGTTGTTTTATAGCACTCAGACTTGGTATCCCTGGGCTTTGTTGCTTCCTTCGTCAATTCTAATGAATAGTGCTGTTTAGTCATGGGTATAACAAAGGGAATCATGGATTGGAAAAAGCATCTAGGTTCTAACCCTAATTTTGTTGCTGACTGTAAAATAATGTAACATTTCTGGACCACAGTTTAGGTATAAACTAAAGGAGTTGGATTAGATAACTGCCAAGATTCCTGTTGTAAAATTCTGTGATTTCAACGATTTTGACAAAAACTCCCCAGGAGAAATTGAATACTTTCTATTTCCTTTTTAAAAAATAGTTTTTTAAAATATTGATTGATTGATCTGGCTGCACTGGGGCTTGGTTGCTGCTCGCGGGCTCCTCTGGTTGCCGCGAGTGGGGACTACTCTCTAGCTGCGGAGCGCGGGCTTTCCGGCGGCTTCTCTAGCTGTGGAGCGCAAGCTCTGGGGCCTGTGGGCTTCAGTAACTAGGGCCCGTGGGCTCCAGAGCACAGGCTCTGTAGTTGTGGTGCGTGGGCTTAGTTGCCCTGCAGCACCTGGGATCTTCCCGGACCAGAAGTCAAACCACTGTCCCCTGCATTGCAAGGCAGATTCCTAACCATTGGACCACCAGGGAAACCCTAAAGTTAATTTTTAAGTTTATATATATTGAGGTGCATAAATCTTAGATGTACAACTTATCGGATTTTTACATATGTGCTTTTTTTGGACCTCTTTGAAAATTAAAAAAAAAAAATATATATTTTCCATCTGTTGTTGATTGAGTCTGTGGATGGGAAAGTATGGAGGGCTGCCTGTACCTGTATATTCTGAATATCTTTTCCCAATCTGGAAATGCCTGTATTCAATACCTAGGCAAGTATTTTTAGAAGAATGCAATTTTAAAGCTTTCCCATTTTGTTGCGTTTTTGTACACTTAATTTTATATATATTTTCCATCTGTTGTTGATTGAGTCTGTGGATGGGAAAGTATGGAGGGCTGCCTGTACCTGTATATTCTGAATATCTTTTCCCAATCTGGAAATGCCTGTATTCAATACCTAGGCAAGTATTTTTAGAAGAATGCAATTTTAAAGCTTTCCCATTTTGTTGCGTTTTTGTACACTTAATTTATAGATTAAGAAAGCAACAGATTTAAAGGTTTCTCTTACAGCATAAAAATTTGGTCCCAACATTGACTTTAAAGAAATGCTAAGGTACCTTCTCTCTTAAACACACTTCTAAACTTACTTCCACACTTCTTGTGAGAGTTTTTGAATATTTTGTGCTCGTTCTTAACTTACTTAATATTACAAACAAGCAGGTGATAGGGTCCCGGGGTAGAATGATCCTCTCGCTAGAGAAGCGAGCCGCTCAGCACACGGCGTTGCCGGTGCTTGTGTCTGTCTCTAGTGAGTATTCCTCTTGGTGACTTTACCAAGAACTCCTTGTCTTTGCATTTTGATGTGAACTCTGTGGTGCTTGTTTCACTACTGGTAGTGTTGAAAAGCAACAAAATTCTTTTAGATTCTGTTCTCTTTGAGTGCACCTCTTCAATAGAATTACGACTTTCTTCCCTGGATTTATAGACTCACGTTTCAAATGTAACCTTTTAATTTTAGAAACAAACACCAAAGTTGGAGGTAGTAAATAATGAAGTTTTAATAAGTTCAAGTGTACACTATTTGTGTTAATGGATACAGAGCCACTATTTATAAAATATTCAATTATTAGAGTGAACACATGAGGTAGGTGTTAGTGAATGACTTAATTATAGCTGAAATCCCTGTTGCTCTTAGAAGTTGGGGGAAAAGTTGCAAGTAGTAAAAGAACATGCACTGAAGTAGCTCACTAATTAGGATGTGCATTAGCAAACTGGAATCAACCCTATGAGCAAAACATTTATAGCTCACTCTGTGTGTTGGTGTTAATGGACTTTTGTAATTCTGGGCAGGTATTAATCTTTTAAGAGTCATTTATTACAGTTCTTTTCATGGTGTGGACTTGAGCGTTAGTCCCTTCACCATTCCAAAGTGCTAAATATTACAAGGATCCCCTTAAGAGATATTATTGGCTGCGGACCACGACTCTTAATTAAAGTGAGGGGAAAGAGCCATTGACTCATTGATAGTTTATATTAGATTTTTCAGACACTAAACAGCTATGCTGAATATTTTCAGTAAGCACTTCTACTAAATATAGATGGGGAAAAACAGTTCAGAGCTGGCAGTGACCAGTGTTTCTTAGAATAAGTTTTGTGGAATATTGGTTCTGTGAAATGGTAATAAATGTTACATGAAATTAAAAACCAACCAACAAACAGAACTCTGGTTATGTAATTTTGCAAAGCGCTAGATTAAATGAAGCTGGAGGGTTTCTTGTTTTTCCAGCTATATTGGGATGCAGTGTAGTTTTTCATTTGACGGCAGGGATTCTCAGGGCCTGTAATTTGTCTGTATATCTTGTACTTCTTTCTGTGAGATGAAGAAGGGGAGGTGAGACAGCAATAGTATGCAGCATTTCTCAAACTTATTTGGCCATGGAGTTATTTTTTAGAGTGTCTTGGGAACTTGGCATGCCAGAGGACACCATCGGTGAAGGTGATTAGGCTGAAATCGTTTTGTGGATAGAAAACTAAGACAGATAATTTAAGTACTCAAGTAGCTAGAGCTAGTAAGATTCCAGACTAATTCTTAGATCACTGTTCTTTCCGTCAGAAAAAAAGAAGTAATAGCTCAGAAGACATAGGTTTAAATATGTTAGACTGTAAATAAGGCTTTCACTGTCATCTTTTAAGATCTACCGAAGCTTCATGTCCTGTCCAAGGTTCCAGGTCCAGCCAGAAACGACAGTACAGGTGGTCATGTTTTTCAGCTACACTGCTCACAAACAGAATAGGTGAATTTGCAGAATTACCTGAATCTGCTCTTTTTACCAGAGAAGGCGATGGCACCCCACTCCAGTACTCTTGCTGGGAAAATCCCATGGATGGAGGAGCACGGTGGGCTGCAGTCCATGGGGTCGCAAAGAGTCGGACACGACTGAGCGATGGACATGACCGAGCAATGTCACCTTCACTTTTCACTTTCATGCATTGGAGAAGGAAATGGCAACCCACTCCAGTGTTCTTGCCTGGAGAATCCCCGGGATGGGGGAGCCTGGTGGGCTGCCGTCTATGGGGTCGCACAGAGTCGGACACAACGGAAGTGACTTAGCAGCAGCAGCAGCAGCAGCTCTTTTTACTCCCCACTAAAATTAGGATAAACATGGTCTTAGTTCTCAAACCTTAGTTTTGGCTTCCTATTATGCACAGGTTTAATTTTCATTCCGTTGATGACTTCTTAAATGGGGTAGGGAGAGAGTTTAGTTTATTATAATTGACTCTTAATTAAAGCTTCCATATTCCTGATAGAAAAGCTTTAATATTTTACATTTTGTATGATTTAGCTTGCTTGTTATAAAATTTTAAAGAAATATCTTATTAGATCATAGCCTAATATGGTCAGACTTCTTTTTAAGAATTAGCCGTGACTGAGCACAGCACAGCACACCATGTACCAGGGTGACAGGCCAAGAAACAGGAGCAGCAGTATTTTGTTAATGCAAGAAAATTCTGGATAATTCGTGTGAGCAGTTTTAAGACTTAGAATTCCACTTTGACAAATAGGTACACCTCACTGATATTCTTTGGTTTACGGGAAAAACTGTGGCTTACCTTATAAAATATGCTGTTTGGTGCTTCTTTATATAGGAACTTAACATAATCCTTATTACACAGAAAAAGGCATTTCAGGAAGATACTAGCTTACATTACTTATATGTTGGATATTTAACTTTATAAAGATAAATAGTTGATTATATTAATAGTTTTCCTGGGCTATTCTGGCAAAATTAATAGTGTGTATTCTTCTTTTTATTCCTCCATTCCTCTGCCCCTCAAAACTGACATTGACAAGTCTTGGAAAAAGAAAGAATTTACTAATTGTAAGTGACAAGAGGTTTAACTGCAATTTTGTGTGCTTGGAAAACTGTTTAGAAAATGTTGGTAAGCATTAAGTGCTTCTCTGAAAGGAATGAGATGTTATGAGATAGGCTGCTGATGGTTAATAGAATAATGGTACTAGGAGTGGTGAGTCAGAATGCTGCAAGAGAAGCAAGGTTAGTGAGTGACTTCATAGCGATAGTATTGATCTATATGTATCCCCTTCCTCTTTTTATTTTTTTTCCAGTTTTATTGAAAAATAAAAATAATTGACATATAGAGCTGTATAAGTTTAAGATGTACAGTGTAACGATTTGACTGACACCATGAACTGATGATCTTAATAAGTTTAGTAAGCATCCATCATCTCATTTAAGAAATCAAAAAAATTTTTTTCCTTGCAATGAGGACTCTTAGGATTTACTGTTAAAAACTTTCATATATAGCATAGAGCAGTGTTAATTATGTTTATCATGTTGTGTGTATAACTCTCGTACTTAATTATCTTATAACTAGAAGTTTGTACTTTTTGAATGCCTTTATCCACTGTTCCTTCCCCCTACCACTGCCTGTGGAAATCTGATTTCTTTTTCTATGAGTTTGTTTTTGAAGTATAACTCTTCTACAAGGCTGTGTTAGTTCCTGTTACACAACATATGATTTGATATTTCTGTGCATTTTAGAATGATCACCATGATAATTGTCATTATGATCTGTCACCATACAAAAGTGTTGCACTGTTACTGACTGTATTGCACATACTGTACACCTCATACCTGTGACTCCTTTATTTTGCAACTGGAAGTTGGTGCCTCTTAAATTCCCTCAGCTACTTCTCTCCCCCTCCCCCTCTTCCTCTCTGGCACCCACCTGTTTGTTCTCTGTGTCTGTAACTTTTTCTGTGTATTCATTTGTTTTGTTCTTTAGGTTCCAAATCTGAGTGAAATCCTACTGTATTTTTCTTTCCCTGACTTCTTTCATTTATCATAATATCCTCTAGGTCTATCCATTTGTTGCAAATGGCAAGATTTCATTTTAATTAAGTAAGTAATTGTTTAAGGCCACATGGCTTGTAGGATTTTAGATTGAAAGATTGAAAGGGATCAGAAGATTCCATTTTTTATGGCTGAGTGATATTCCATTGTGTGAGGACTTCCCTGGTGGTCCAGTGGTTAAGACTCCACTCTTCCACTGTAGGGGGCGCAGGTTTAGTCCCTGATCAGAGAATTAAGATATTCCAGATGCTGCGTGGTGCAGCCGAAAAAGAAAGTTCCATTTAGTGTGTGTGTGGTGTGTGTGTGTGTGTACCACATGGCTGTATCCATCTGTTAATGGGCATTTAGGTTGCTTTTGTTTCTTAGCTATTATAAATAATGCTGCCGTGAGCATATGGGTGCATATATCTTTTTGAATTGGTGCTTTCATATTCTTTGGTTAGATACATGGGAATGGAATTGTTTGATCATATGGTACATCTATTTTTAATTGAGGAATCTCTATACTGCTTTCCATAGTGGCTGTGCCAGTTTACATTCCTACCAACAGTGCATCTGGGTTCCCTTTTTTCCACATTCTTGCCAGTACTTGTTGTTTGTTGTCTTTCTGGAAATAACCATTTTAACAGGTGTGAGGTTGCTGCCTCATTGTGGTTTTGATTTGCATTTCTCTGATGATAAGTAATGTTGAGCATCTTTTCATGTGCCTGTTGGCCATCTGTATATCTTCTTTGGAAAATGTCTAGTCAGTTCCTCTGCCCATTTCTTAATCCGGGTGTTTGTTTTCTTGATGTTGAGTTGTATATTTTGGATAGTAACCCTGTACCAGATACATCGTTTGCAAATATCTTCTTCTATTCAGTAGATAACCTTTCCATTATGTTGATAATTTCCTCCTCTGTGCACAAAGGTTTTTTAGTTTGGAGTAGTCTTATTTATTTTCTCTTTTATGTCCCTTGCCTGAGGAGACATCCCCCCCAAATATTACTAAGACTGATGTCAAAGAGTTACTGCCTCTGTTTTCTTCCAGAATTTTGTGGTTTCACATCTTACATTTAAATTGAAATCTTTACATGGAGAAGAGACTTGTGGTTGCCAAGGAGGAAGAAGGGTTGGGGGGGAAGATTGGGAGTTTGGAATTAGCAGATGCAAACTATTTTATATGAATGGGTGAACAATAGGGTCCTGCTGTGTGGCACAGAGAACTGTGCTCACTATCCTGTGATAAAACACTGTGGGAAAGAGGATGAAAAAGAATTTATATGTGTGTATGACTGAGTCACTTTGCTGTACAACAGAAATAAATCAACTATACTTCAATAAAATGTTTTTTAAAATAAATTTGTCTTTAATGCATTTAAAATTTACTTTTGTGCTTGATGTGAGAGAGTAGTCCAGTTTGATTCTTTTCCATTTAACTGTCCAGTTTTCCCAGCACCATTTATCAAAGAGACTGCCTTTCCCCCATTGTGTATTCTTGCCTCCTTTGTTGTAGCTTTATCTTTAATTTTTGCCGTTTTAAGTACGGCGTGTCTTGTGTGTGATCTTTCCGTTGATCCTGTTTGGGCTGTCTGTGCTTCCTAGACTTAGATGTCTGGTTCCTCTTTCAGGTTAGGGAAGTTTTCAGCTGTTGATAGTATGTATGCTATGTTCTCTATGCTTCGTCTTTCTCTCCTCCTTCTGGGCCCTGCACTTGAGAATGTTAGTTCCTGTAATGCTGCATGAGGTCTCGTAAGCTGTCCTCATTTCTTTTTTCTTTCTTTTTTAAAAAATTGATTGATTGATTGATTTTTGGCTGCACTGGGTCTTTGTTGCTGTGTGCGGCTTTCTCTGTTTCCCGGGCTCAGCACTCGGCGCCTTGCACTCTCTAGTGTGGGCTCAGTAGTTGAGGCGCACGGGCTTAGTTGCTCCACGGCACGTGGGATCTTCCTGGAGCAGGGATGGCGAACCTGTGTCCCCTGCATTGGCAGACGGCTTCTTAACCACTGGGCCTCCAGGGAAGTCCTTACTCTTTTTTTCTGTTTAGCTTCCGTGATTTCCACTGTTTACCTTCCACCTTGCCGATCTCTTCCTCTCTGTCATCTAATCTACTGCTGATGCCTGATAGTGTTTTTGTTTAGTTATTGTATTCTTCATCTCTGTTTAGTTCTTTTTTGTCCTTGACATTTTCTCCTTGTTAAAAACATCTGACGTCTGACTCTGTTTATCTGTTCTGTCCCAAGATCTCTGAGCATGTTTAGGATCATTACCTTGACCTCTTTATCAGATAGATGGCGTGTCTCCACTTCACTTCATTCTTCTTTTAGGGTTGGATCTTACTTCTTTGTTTGAAACGTATCCCTCTGTCACCTGATTCTCTGTCTCTATTTCTGTGTATTTGGTAGGGTGGCTACGTTTTCTTCCTCTCTCGGGTATGCCAGGGAGACACCCCTACAAGTGGAGATTTCCGTTCCCAATGTACAATCAATATTTTCTCGCAAAGAGGCAACTCCTATTTGGTTTTCAGAGTTTTCCCCAGTCTGCTATATCTTAAAAATAGCAAGCTTAAATAATATTCCAAACAGACACATTTTGGGGTGGCAAATTCTGCTCCCCTTACATTATAACTGGCTCTGTTTTTAGAGACATTTACATTCATGGCAAATTTGAACCATTTTTGATACTGATCTAATAACTTCATGATATTTGTTAAAAAAGTGTCTGTTTTCATTATCAATTTTAGTGTATATACAAAATGTACTTTACAAATTATATCTGCCTTTTTATGATTGTTGTTTTTTGAAGTATTACCCTCTTTTCTACTGAATATATTATGTGTCATTCATTATGAATGAATTTATTAAATATTAGTAATTAACTGGAGGTAAAATAGCAATGGGTTTTTCTGGTGCACTAAAGTAGGTGAAGCATTTTCATCCTTTCTCACGTCTGTGAATAGGATGGTGGATGTGTGCCTTGTGATTTGTTATTCTGTTTATACAGCCTTGCTGATTGAGAAATTTATATATTTCATGTTTTGGCAGCATCAAACAGGAAAAGAATTTTTAGGTCTGTTTTGAAAAAAAACTGACAGGAATGTTAACATATAAACATGACAAAGATGTAAATTATTTGAGTTTCAAGGAGACAATAGTTTTCTTGGAGAGTATATGCTGTTCTTTCATTATTTAAAGTGACTTCTGTCAGACAAAAAATTAATCAGTCCAGTTGATCTAAGAAAGAACCTTTTGTTCAGTGAGCTAAAATGAGGATTATAACCTGGAAGCCATTCAGAAAGCTCCAAGAACTATTCTGCCTGTTAGAAGTCAAAACACAGTTGATAGAACTTTTATGACAGAGAGGCCTATGCGTTAAATGGTACACAATCCAGATCTGCAGGTATAAAGTGATGGGTCGTGTGACCTGTTACAGGATCAAGAAGGAATGTTATCTGTGAAGCAGTTGTCTTGCTGGTGCTGGAGGATGTTGCTCTTCATGGCTGAGCAGGTATTTCTGCTCATGAGGGAGGTGTGACGGATGCGTGATGCAGATGAACCGTGCGTCTTAGAAGGGAGAGAGGCCGAAGGGCACGGCACTGCTTTTTATGTTTAAGTTTTTCTTGTCTTCCCATAAAATATGAATTTTATTTTACACTTCCATCATAATTAATTCGGGGAAGGCAATGGCACCCCACCGCAGTACTCTTGCCTGGAAAATCCAATGGACGGAGTAGCCTGGTGGGCTGCAGTCCATGGGGTCGCTAACAGTCGGACAGACTGAGCGACTTCACTTTCACTTTTCTCTTTCATGCATTGGAGAGGGAAATGGCAACCCACTCCAGTATTCTTGCCTGGAGAATCCCAGGGATGGGGGAGCCTGGTGGGCTGCCGTCTATGTGGTCACAGAGAGTCGGACACGACTGAAGTGACTTAGCAGCAGCAGCAGCAGCATAATTAATTCATTAATTACAACTAGACCAGAAATACTTCTAAACTCTAACTTAGTATGTATAATACAGTGAACAGGCACATACTGGAGAAAAGCATGGAAACCCTACGGTAGCAACTTCCTCAGCTTTAATAGAAAAACGCCCCGCGCCTCATTTTCCTCTACTGTGAAAACTGGGTAGTCTTTCAACTATCACTTTTTACTCTTGGGAGGAAGGGTAGAGATTATTTTATGCTGGGCTAATGTAAAAAGAATCCAAGACTATAAAGGTTGCAATTTAAATTTCATTAGAATTATGTGCTTCATATCTGCATTATGAAGTTAAAAACTTTTGGTATATCTTGCACTTTCAGAAAGTTCTCTTTTAGCAGTTAACATAACTGAGTTGCATCTTAGTATCATTTAAATTAAGAGGAAAGTCATGATAGTGCCTACATTTTATTATACCCTATCATCTAAGGCCTAGATGACACTTACTAGTTAATTATGTGGCTTTGGCGTACACTAACAGCAGTAATCTTTTAGGAATTTATTTGCTTTAGATTTGGAGGTAGGAAATGTCTGGTATGTTTTTTAAACTTTGTTATGAAGTTTGTAAACATTCACAAAATAGAGACTTGTATAATGAATCCTCATATATTCATCTCCTGTCCTCACTAGTTTCATATAATGTTGCTTCTTGTTTTATATGCACATTCCCCAACATAACTTGACCTTCCAACCCCCCGTGCTTTTGAAGGAAATCTCAGACATTATGTAATTTCACTGAGAAATATTTCAGTATGTATCTCTAAAAGAGAATCAAAACATCTATATTCCCAGTGAGTACTAGCTAGCTCTGTTGTGGAGAGGAAGTTCAAGAGTGCTTGCTAACTGGCCTGCCATCCCATTGTGTAGTTAATTTGCGTTTAGTAAGATCCAGAGTTTATATTACTTGGCTTTTTTATTATTACAATATGTCTCAAAGGATTTGGAGTGTTGATTTTGTAAATAACATCTAAGAAAACATGATTACTGTCATGAATATGTATAAAGGTATGTAACAGTCCTCATCTCAGAGCTAACCTGCAGTTTGCTTTGTCAGTTTTTTCAGGCTCCCCCCCAGTTCCAAAATTTGTTTCTTTATTTAAATGCTGAGAAACAGCATGTAACACTTCGTTTCAGATGAAATTTATAAGCCATAAATTTATAATTTATCAAATGTATAAGTCACAGAGAGAGAAGAGAGAAAAAACATGTGTGTGAGGTTGAGAAAAGAGGAAGGGCAGAGCGGCCTGGGTTCTAGAGAAATAACTTCCCCTTTAGTTCACTATCACTTAACCAACCTGCTCTCTTGGTTTTGAGTTTTTAATTTCCCTCTGTTCTTGCTTTCCATTGTGGTTTATATCTTTTTCTTCTCTGAAGTTAGGCATTTACCTAACTTTGCCTGTGGCATTTATATTGTTGATTCCTCCTTTATTGCACAGGGATTGTTTTATTGCATAAGGGATGTGACATAAAACTTTAAAAAATAATTTGTTGTGTTTTATTTGTTTTTATACAGATTTTGACAAATATTTAAACTCATGCTGTGGTCTTGATTGAGCTTTTCTGTACTCTGTAAATGAATTATATAGTGTATGAAGCATCATATATTGACATCTAGGTTCACTTTATGTGCTCTTTTTGAAAAATTTTGTAATAATTTTTTCTTTTTTGTGTGTTCTCTTTTGCTGCTCCTTTATTGGATGGAACTGATTCTATTCAAATGTGATTCTACAGTTCACAAGATTCCTTTGCAGCTCACCTTTGGAGGTAAGAGGTTACTCATTGACCTTACTATTGCTGTTGGTATCTTTTGTGAGGCATTTATTTGATAGTTTAGGAGTGATCATTTTGTCAGGATGTATATTCTTCAATACCATAAATGAGATGAATGCACACTCCGTTTTATAAGACTTCCAGTAGTTACAGAGCTATTCACCTTCACAACAGATCATTGCCCCCATTTTATCAGGTAGAGTGCAATCAGTCCATTTTGCTTATTATGATTTATTACTTAGTTTTCACTGCGCTGAGTCTTCCGTGCTCTGCGGGTTTTCTCTAACCGTGGTGAGCAGGGCCTACTCTCTGATTGCGGTGCTCGGGCTTCTCACTGCAGTGGCTTTTCTTGTTGCTGAGCACATGCTCTAGGGCGCACAGGTGTCAGTGGTTGCGGCACAGGGACTCAGCAGTTGCCACCCCCAGGCTCTAGAGCACAGGCTCAGTAGTTGTGGTGCGTGGGCTTAGTTGCTCTGCAGTATGTGGGATCTTCCCAGATCAGGGATTGAACCTGTGTCTCCTGCACTGGCAGACAGAGTCTTTACCACTGAGCCATCAAAGAAGCCAGATCAATCTGTTATAGAGCCTTGTTTTGTCTCCTTCCTCCCATAGCGGTTTCACATTGACTTTATCCTCTGTAAACTGCCCTGGTGGTAAAGGTGAGCTGCAGAAGTCTGGGCAGGGGCTCTCACCAAGGAGGTTTCAGTTAGTTTGAGAGAAATTTTTAAAATCTGTGAATGGATTAGGGAAGAGCAAAGGACTTACTTGTACTGAGCTTCATTATAGCCCAGGTAGACTTCTAGGTGCCCGACTCACTTTCTCCTCTAATTCTCATAATGGTTCTGCAATTTAGAACTGAAAATCCAGTGATAAAATTGTGAGATAACGGAAACTCTTAGATAATCAGAGAACCAGATATGGGTGTGAGCTGTGGTTGAAAAGGAATTAACTGGAGAAGATGGTGAGACTTTGGGAAAGGAGTCGGAGAGGGGAAGCAGCGGGGCACGTGGAGGAACACTGGACTCAGTACCAAACCAAGGTTCGGGCCAGGTCTTCCCTTACTAGCCGCACAACTCAGGGCGGTCACAGCGTTCCTGAGCCTAGCTTGCTTATCTTTAAGATGCAGGTAATGATTTCTGCATCTCAAATGAGGCAGTGGACATGGGAGCAGTTTACAAAGTGCTATTCAAGTCTTACTGATACTTGTGTTCTCCTCTCAGGCTGTGCCTTCAGCCTCACGAGGTAAGACTGCCCCTGCCTTTCACTTGTCCTTCCTTTTGCCTCTGTTTACCTCACTTAGTGTTCCCTTCCCTGCCGCCAGCCTCTTCAGGTCACACCCTGCCTCAGGCTGAGCCTAGATGCTGTGTTGTCTGCGAGACCCTCTGACTGCTCCACATAGAGGCAGTTGCTCCCTTCTCTGTTACCATATCATAATCTCTGATTCTTGAAGCTCCTGTTGTTATGTGGTGTGGCCCACCCTCCTGGTGGCCAGCTTGAGTGAGTTTCAGGGGACGCAGAGCAGACCAGAGGGTAGGACCATCCAGGTTTGGTTCCATTCTCTATGTCCAGCAACCAGGGAGAAACAAAGCTTGTAAAGTTTCTGGGCTTTGAAATGAGAGATCCTTGGGTGACCCATGAGCAAGTCATTTCATCTTTCAATTAATCTAAAAAATGGAGATAATAATACTCACAGGGTTATTAAAATGAAATGAGATAATGTGTGATAAACGCTAAGTGTAATACCTGTCACATAGGGTTTTAAATGAATTTTGGTGTAAAAGCAATAAAAGTTAAAACTATCATAAGAAACTTGAAGACAATATAAATTATATAGTCTACTCTTCAGTTGATAAAGTGCTTTCTAAACACAGAATGAGAAATAATCACAAAGGAAAAGATGGAAAAATTAAATTTGATTTTGTAAAAAAAAAAATCCATGATTTGGTTCATGAAAACATGCATAGTTAAAAGGCAGTTTGGGAAAGTGTCATAAAATGATTATTGTACTTAATATAATCTCTTAGAATCAGTTTTTAAGTATAATGTTGTCTTTTGACTGAGATGTACATCAGGGAAGTCTTTAATGTCAAAACAGGGTCTAGTCTTGGGGAAAAAAAGGGCCTGGCAGGAGCTTAGAAGAAGAGATAATGTTGATAATGCTTAAGGCTGGACTCTCATTTAAGCAAGAGCTCAGAGGAGTTGCCAGGATTAGGAGTTCTGAGTAGAAGGCGTTTGGGCTGGATGAATTTACCTACACAGGGAGTAAATGAGGAGGCTGGAGCTTGATGTCTGCCTCACTGGGACAAACTACCAGTTTGAAGATGTTACTGAACAACAGCAGAGATACTTTAAATAGTCCTCACTAGTAGATTTCTCTCAAATGAAAGCTCAGTAAGAGAGGACCCTACTTCTCTTGCTTCCTTGTGTTTACATATATAGTTGAGTACTATTGATACATGGGCTTCCCAGGTGGTGCATTGGTAAAGAGTCCACCTGCCAATGCAAGAGATGCAGATTTGATCCCTGGGTTGGGAAGATGCCCTGGAGTAGGAAATGGCAACCCACTCCAATATTCTTGCCTGGAGAATTCCTTGGACATAGGAGCCTGGGGAGGCTCCGGTCCATGGGGTCACAAAGAGTTGGACACGACTGAGGATGCGCACACTGTTGATACATAGGAAGCACTGAATACGTATTTGTTGTAGGAAGGAGGACCCCTTCCGGGGCCTGAAACTGGGCTCTTGTCTAACACTCGGAAATGAATTGTCCGAGGAGACACATGTGCTGACAAAGCAAGAGGTTNGCTCCGGTCCATGGGGTCACAAAGAGTTGGACACGACTGAGGATGCGCACACTGTTGATACATAGGAAGCACTGAATACGTATTTGTTGTAGGAAGGAGGACCCCTTCCGGGGCCTGAAACTGGGCTCTTGTCTAACACTCGGAAATGAATTGTCCGAGGAGACACATGTGCTGACAAAGCAAGAGGTTTTATTGGGAAAGGGCACCTGGCTGGAGAGCAGTAGGGTAAGGGAACCCCGGAGAACTGCTCTGCCACATGGCTTGCAGTCTCCAGTTTTATGGTGATGGGATTAGCTGCCAGGTTGTCTTTAGCCAATCATTCTGACTCAGAGTCCTTCCTGGTGGTGCACGCCTTGTTCAGCCAAATGGATGCCAGAGAGAAGGATTCTGGGAGGTGGTCAGACATGGGGTGTCTCCTTTTGACCTTTTCCGAACTCTTCTGGTTGGTGGAGGCTTATTAGTTCCTAGTTCCTTGTTCCTTACCGGGACCTTCTGTCATAAAACAAGTTATGCAAATAGTTACTATGGTGCCTGGCCAGGGTGGACGGTTTCAATCAGTGTGCTTCCCCTAACATATTTGTTGAATGAATGAATGAAGGAAGGAATAAGTAAGTAGGCACCGCGAAGGCTGAGAGTAGCAAGCTTTTCCCCATAATCTGGCAGAACTCAGGGCTGCCAGAGCACACACGGGCTAATATTTATGTCTCAATAAGGTTAACAGTCTCTCTTCCCAGCTAGATTGTAGCTATTTAAGATCAAGATCTTTATTTTTTTCACCTTTGGATGATCTCAAATATTCGTAGGACTTGGAATGGTACCAACCATATACCTAGATTTGTACCAAACAAATATTATAAAAATTACATATTATTCTGGTTAAATGCTGGGGAATCTTTATGTAGACGCTTTAGTCATTGGTGAAAAGTAGAAAGGAAAGCATCATGATCAAAGTTTACTGATAGTTTCTGTTCTTTTCTGTCTAACCTGCTTTCTCCATTTAACGATCTGGAGTTGTATTTTACCTTGACTAAATTGATCTTTTTTTTCTTACTGGACTTATGGACATGGAAGAGGCAAAAGAAGCAAAATTGAAGATGACCAATGTGCTTTCTTTTCTTGAAGCATTTGAGAAATACTTTACCTTTTTTTTTTTTTTTTTTTTTTTTTAGNTATTTTACCTTGACTAAATTGATCTTTTTTTTCTTACTGGACTTATGGACATGGAAGAGGCAAAAGAAGCAAAATTGAAGATGACCAATGTGCTTTCTTTTCTTGAAGCATTTGAGAAATACTTTACCTTTTTTTTTTTTTTTTTTTTTTTGAGAGCATTCTCTTGGTATTTTCCAGCTTGGAATTTCTCAGGGGCCACCTGATGGCATAGTTAGTGACCGCTCCCCCCAAGTCTCCAGCAGTGCTGAGTTTAGGATTCTGTTCCTTTGCTGCAGCACAGAACCCGAGAGCCAAAACAAAGCCAAGGCAGAAGAATGTTGAGAATCTCTAAATGTTTAATTTTGCCATTAAGCTTATGCTTTAGCTGGAGAAGGAAAATTGCAAATATGGTTAATCCCCAAATACCTTATTTTGAATAAAAGAAAAATAGTTCAGTAGAGGCAGTAAAATACATGAGGTTTGCAGTTGAAAATGAAGGAGACTTTAAATTTCATTCTGTCTGCAAAAACTACTATGAATGAACCGTGTTCCTTTGTTGGAAATCCTAAACAGTTAACTGCCACATGAATCTAACGAAATTGTCAGGTTATAGTAATCACATCAGTAATTTGATCTGCTGTCATTTGAATGGAGCCATGTGTGGAGAGTCAGTTACTTCCCTCTGTGGGGCTGACCCTTTTACATTCCTGTAAGCTGAAGACTAATAGAGCTCATTAAGCTTTATGGGAAAAGAGCTTTTATCACCTCGTCAAGTCAGGCAGCATATTTCCATTATATTCCTAATTTCGTGTGGCTCTGTAGCTGCTGATGTGCATTCCCCTGCTAGGTTTACATGGCATTTCTCCCTTACAGACATTTTTATTGACATTTCCTAAGCCTGATTTACATTTGTGTGGCACCACCTACAGATGTCTTCAATTAAATGTAGGTAAATAAAAGGGATTATGTATCAGAGGCTGAGAAATTCTTGAAATTCTAGGTCAGACTTTGCCAGCCAGTCCAGTAGGGTGCAGTCTCGCCATCATCCTGAAGGTAGAGAACTACCAGAAGAGGCACTTGTAAGAGAAGTTAAGCCACGTGGGACTGTGGGTCACTTAGGATTCTCTTCAAGAATGTCCTATTCCTTCATTCCAGATAGCTTAAGATCTTCTTCGTTAGCAGTTACCATCATAATTTTTCCAGAAGTTAGCACCTGTAGTATATGAGGGTACCCTTGGGTTACATTATTCTCACAGAATATCTATGCAGCAGTTATTTCGTTTCCTTTTGAAGAAAATTGATCCTGGAGAGGTAGTTTAGTTGAGTTCAAGATCTGCTAGTGACCAAGAACAACATGTCTTAAGAGTCTTACATTACATGCAGTGATGATAATATTAGTTGAAGGGAAGCAGTGAAACTGTGAGATACGCCAGCGTGGCACTGCTGACATTCTAGGTTCGGTAACTCTTTTTTCTGGGCCCTGTCTTATGCATGGTGTGATGCTCAGCAGCGTCTCTGGCCTCTACCCTAGAGATGCCAGTAGCACCCTCCCCTGAGCTGAAACAAAATGTCTCCAGACTCTGCTAAGTGTCCCTAGGGAGTAAAATGACTCCCTGTTAAAAACTATTGCCCTAGAATAGTCTTAACAAAAAAAGAGCAAAGAGAGTTAATAATACAGTAGTGATAGTAGCAATGGTAACACGTTTTCAGTCTCCCAAAAGGTGAGAAAAAAGACAGGTGAAAGGACAAGTGAGTTGAATAGAAAACAAATAGCAAACAGGTATACCTGCACCCAACCATAGCAATTATTACACTAAATATTAATGATCTAAACCAAAAGTCTGCTCTGTGGAAATGCTTTACATCTGTACAATTGAAAACATGTATGCAGCCAGTGGTCATACATAGCCACTGTGCTCTTTAGGCACTGATTTTAAAATTTTTTAGATTTTATTTAACTTACATAGCCACATGTGGCCTTTGGCTATCCTATTGGGCAATACAGGTCTAAACATTCCATTTGAAAGGCAGAAAATCAGATTAGATAAAAGAAGAAAAGGAAAATCCAACTTAAATATGAAAGCATGAGTAGGTTAAAAGTAAAAGACCACAGTAAACTATACCATGTAAATACTTATCATAGTAAATTATGATTATGTTAGGAGTGGCTGTCTTCATATACCTGACAAAATAGATGTCAGGGCAATGGCTCTTAGCAGAAGGAAAATGGACATTTCATAATGATAAAATGGTCAGTTCATCAAATGAGGACAGTAATCCAAAATGGGATACACTTGAAAACAGAACCTCAGAATACATGAAGCAAAAACTAATGGAACTGAACAGAGAGGTAGTCACATTCATTGCTTATAGTAGGAGACTTTAGAACAACTTTCTCAGTAACTGATAAAACAAATAGAAAATTACAAGCAATATAGAAGGTTTGGACAAAATTATTAATACACTTCTACTTAATTGATACCTGTTGAAAGCTGTACCCAACAATGAAAAAACACATATTTTTTCAAGTATATATAGGGACTATTCTCCAAGACAGATTATATGCTATAACATTATACAAATCTAAGTAAATTTAAAGGGATTGAAATAATCTCTGTTCTAAGTGAAATTAGAATTAGTAACAGAAAGAACTGTTATAGCTTAGCAATAATAAGGACAAGCAGCCTGGTTAAAAAATAGATAAGAGACCTGATTATGTATTTCACTATGAAGACATATAAATCACTAATAAGCACATGAAAAGATGCTCACAATCCATTAGGGAAATGCAGATTAATACCACAATGAGATACCAACATAAACTCTATAGGATGCCTATAATCAGAAGACAACACCAAGTATTGGTGAGATGTGGAGAAATTGGAACCCTCAAACATTGCTGATGGGAATGTAAACTGTTTATATGGTGTAAACATTTGCCAGGATAGTATTGTGTATTGAAATAGATGGATGTTTTCCTTAATATTTAAATATTAACTAGTTGTACCCAATATTATGGGCTTCCCTGGTAGCTCAGAGGTTAAAGCATCTGCCTGCAATGTGGGAGACCTGGGTTCGATCCCTGGGTCAGGAAGATTCCCCTGGAGAAGGAAATGGCAACCCGCTCCAGTATTCTTGCCTGGAGAATCCCATGGATGGAGGAGCCTGGTAGGCTACAGTCCACAGGGTCGCAAAGAGTCGGGCACCCAATATTAAGTAATGTTAGACATTAGCATTTTTTGGTAGTTTGCAGAAACAACTTTGCAAATTTTTTTGAAGTTGGGAACTACTTTGTTTCTTACTTGAAACTCATGTATACTGGGGTCATATGTGTATATTAGGGTGCGTGTGTGTGCACATTTGTGTGCTGACTGCAAACTGCAGGTAGCGTGGGTCGGGATCTGGCTTTGTAGCCTGTGGTGACATTCATTCATTTTGCTGTCAGGAAAATAAAGTACCATGAGAACCTAACCATCTCTTCACTCAGCATATGAAATAGCATTGATCTTGAGATGGCTGTGGCAGGTATCACAATGTCGCCAGTAATCAGAATTTGAAAGAGGGACTGGCTCTTACCTAAACTCAGTCCTGTAGAAGTGAAGGGAGCTTGCAGAGATAGTAGCAGGGAGGGCAAGGTGGGCAGAAGGTTGAGTTGCTAATCATGAAAAGGGAGTTCAGACAGCTTTACCATATGAAGAGGACATATCCAGCGTGATAGCCAGAGATCTGGCCTGAATTGGAGTGCTGTGGCGATAAGGCTTGAACTGGTGAGTTGATACAGTGCTTGGGAGGACCAGCTGCTTTGAAAGAGCTGAGGCCAGGGCAGACAGGTAACTAAAGAGGGGCTGGACCTTCTCAAGAGAGTGGTTGTTAGTCTGCTGTTTGTTACTAATCAGAAATGGAATGCTGGGCAATGGTTTGAGCCTCAGGTCAAAAGTGGGAGTAAGAGTGAAGACGGCTGCTTTTCTAGTTACCTGGGTTGGGAAACAGTCTCGGAGTTTCCAGGGGCTGAACCCTACGCTTAGAATCAGAGGCAGGGGTGTGTTGGCTGAGGCAACAGTTAGAATTCTGAAGCCAAATCCCCCAAATCATTTGGATTGTAATTGATTGCTCTCCCTTTCAGTGGAGTCTGAGGACTGTTGGGCAGTTCTGTTTGGGGTAGGGCTGCTGACAAAGATCCAATTGAACTGAAGACATCATTCCTTGCTCTCAGTTCTCTGCAGTAATGCTTGAAAATCCATGTGGTAGTCAGAACAGTATTCCCCGGGCTTACAGTAGTACTCAGCAGATTTGGGTTGAGTTCAGAAATGAACTTATTCCTAGTCAGTCTCTGAATGTCACATCATAGTTGAATCAGTGGAAGCTGAAACTATATTTCTCAGTGAAATTATATCCACTAAAAGTCTTTGCCCAGAAACTGATCTCATGTGAAAAAAAAAATAAAAATTGATTCAGAGAATAAAAGAAAGCACACTAGAATGGAAAACCGAACATCAAATAGAAAAATGCTGTTAAGTTTCCTTGTTGCAGATTTTTCTGTATGGGACGTCAATTAGTTTAGGCATCTAAGTTCCTTCAAGATATCTTGTTGCCAGGCAAGCCTTCCTTTAGCAATTAGTGGTATTCATCATTACTCTGAGCATCTTCAGTTGTGCACACACTTAAGGTGATGTGCCTTGACGATTTTCATTACCTATTAGATGTGCATGAATGCTTCAGAAAATGTTTGAATGGTAAATCCTGGCGTGGATTAGTTTCCATGGGGATGTCAGTCTTGTTTGATGTTGGCAGTCATTGAGTTCTAAATAAAATACCCGTTTGGGTTGTCACCATGGGATGTTTTTCTCTTCTGTAGGAAAGATTGGAAAAGCAGGAGTCTCAAATTGAGCTGACATTAAGTGAGTGCTCACACTGGGACAGTCGCTCTTGTTTCTAGTGTGTGTGTTGTAGTGCTCAGTAAATACTGGCAGATATGTAGAACTGAGAAGTTTGGGATCCTGTTACTTTTCCTTTTGAGCATTTAGATAGTGCCTCATAAATGTCTTTTTGTTTGATGATAAAAGTTGAAAATGTAAAAGTGAAGTCGCTCAGTCGTGTCCGGCTCTTTGCGACCCCGTGGACTGTAGCCTACTGTGAAAATATGTAAAGGAAAATATAAATATAAGGAAATGTCAAACTAAACAATATATTCACATCTTAATTTTTGTCTATTTGCTCTGCAGTAAAAATAAATTCCTTTTTTACTTCTGTCATATTTATTAAAAACATTTGCTATAAATCTTTTCTCAGTTTCCTATATTTAAA
The DNA here is from genome assembly GCA_006410675.1 of Oreotragus oreotragus. Classification (NCBI taxonomy): domain Eukaryota; kingdom Metazoa; phylum Chordata; class Mammalia; order Artiodactyla; family Bovidae; genus Oreotragus; species Oreotragus oreotragus. The sequence goes on from SJYX01021719.1 coordinate 105,066, forward strand.
GTTCAAATTTTGGTCATTATAGTTCCTAGTTTGAAATTGTAAATGTTAGGGGAAACTTTTTTTGCTTTCTTTGAAGCTTTTTAATTCCTAAGATTTCTGTCATCAAGAAATATATTTCTTGACTCATACTTTGGTTTAGTAAATTGCTGAAGTTTCTCCGTTCATTATTTTGAATAGAACATGTCAATATATTTTGATTGTGTTTTAATGTGGTGTACCACATAAGCCGTGTCCACTGATAAAAACACTGAACTGAAAGTTGGGAATTCTAGGTCCTTCTTAGCGTTCTCCTAAGTTGGCTGTGTGACCTTGGGCAAGTCTCTTAAGCTCCTTGACCCTCACTTTTTCACTTGCAAACTTAGGAAAAGTATCCCAGATGATGACATCCTTCAAAAGTGAACTTAGCTAACATTTTAACATGTTTTATAGCTTCCTTTCAGGTTTGGGTATTTTAAACCGGGAAAATAGAAACTTTGCGCAAACGACAGCTTGCTCTAGGCCTTCAGCTTTGGGCTTTCACTGTCACTATGCTTTTTTGTGCTCTGAAGCAAGTTGACATTTTACTTAGAAAAGTTCCACCTGTTTGTTTTTTTTTTTCCCTGTAAAAAAATTCTTCCTACCTTGCATACACAGATGTTATTTCTCTTATTTTCGTCAATATGATCTCAACTATACATGTTCATTATATTTTTAATAAAGTGATAACTTCCATTTTGTAGAGAGGACTTGGGAGGTAGGAAATTGAGAATTATCTATTCTAGGTGAGCATTATAGAAGACTGAGACAGTGCAGAAATACAAATATCACAGTTTTCTTACATATCCCTTTTGTGCAAAGATGAAGATGTTTATTGACATGACCCAAAGATAGGGCCATTCCATGGCAGTTGTGGTGTTCAGTCACTCAGTCGTGTCCGGCTCTCGGGGACCCCATGGACTGTCCCTCACCATCCTGGAGCTTGCTCAGACTCATGTCCATTGAGTCGGTGATGCCATCCAACCATCTCATCCTCCGTCATCAGCTTCTCCTCCTGCTCTCAATCTTTCCCAGCATCAGGGTGTTTTCTAATGAGTTGGCTCATGGCATCAGGTGACCGAAGTATTGGAGCTTCATCTTCAGCATCAGTCCTTCCAGTGAATATTCAGGATTGATTTCCTTTAGGATTGACTGGTTTGCTTTCCTTGTAGTCCAAGGGACTCTCAAGAGTTGTCTCCAACACCACAGTTCAAAACCATCAATTCTTTGATGCTCAGCCTTCTTTATGGTTCAACTCTTACATTCTTACACGACTATTGGAAAAACCATAGCTTTGACTAGACGGACCTAAGAAATAAAAGTATATAAACTTAAAATTATGCTCATTGATTTAGTGTTTGTTCTTACTTAGAAACTGCTGAGGCATCCAAAGGTTAGTCATTAAATTTGTTGATTTACATTAATCCAAATTTTAAAATTATATAAATATCTTAGAAATTAAGCCAGCATAAAACATAAAAATAATATTGGTTGTTCAACATTAACAGTCATTAGGGAAAAGCAAATCAAAACCACAAAGACATATCACCACACCTATTAGGATGGTGGTTATCAAAAAACCAGATAATAATAAATATTGGCATGGATATGGAGAAATTGGGACCCTTGTGCATTACTGGTGGGCCTGTAAAATGGTACAGCCTCTATGGCAACCAGTATGGCGGTTCCTCAAAGAATTAAAAATAGAATTACTGTGTCATCTAGCTAGTCCTCTTCTGGGTATATACACAAAAGAATTAAAAGTAGGGATTCAAACAGTTATTGTATATCAATGTTCATAGAAGCATTATTCATAACAGCCAAAAAGTATAAGCAGCCCATGTGTCTATGGGCAGATGAAAGTATAAACAAAATATGATAAGTACACAGGAGTAAAATATTATTTATCCCTAAAAAGGGAGGAAATTCTGGCACATGCTGGAGTGTGGACAGACCTGGAGGACATGATGCCAAGTAAAATAATCCAGTCAAATTTACAGAGCTCTAACTAAGAGATGCAACTGTATGGTTTATTAATACTCTCTGGATATAGGAAAATGTTCTATATACAACAAGAAGAAACGGCTTTTCTGATTTATAGATTCAAAACATATAGAGAGCTTTTAGCTTCAGTTCTGCAACTTCGGCTTCAGGTTAAAAATAAATACAGAAACTCATTGGTTGAGTATTCAAAGAGTTGTTCTCTTTAACTGATTGAACTTATAAATACACAAAAACTAACGAACCAGATTCTCTGTCTTCTCTCATCCAGTGGAGAATAGATCTCCATCATCCGTCCAACAGGGACTGTGAAACAGTCAGCCATTGTTGCCAGTAATGGGGATAACTTACTAGTCATAAGACAAACAGAAGCACAGGCTTAGTAGAGAGAAAGAGAAACAGAGTAAAGGTAGATCGAACTCTTTTGCTGCACAGGAATCTCTTTAATAGTCAAGAAAGGGCATGCAGGTGTAAGGCACTGTGAGGACACTTAAAAATTTACTTCGTTCCGTCGGGTGAATTCATTCACTTGAGCTTCTTGGTGGATGGCCTCCAAAACTGTTAAACTATAATTTTCCAAAAGCTGAGCTCATGATCTTCATGCAGTAGGACATGAACACATATCAAATTTTAATTCGACTCATTAATAAATGCAGGAATCATTTAAGACCTTAGAACTGATGCCAGGAGCATTTATGAAAATACTGACATATATATATATATCTGATACATATCTGCAAACAGTTTAATAAAAGATTGAGATGAGATTGCTGAGTTAGATAAATACAACTGGTTATTGTCTTACAAGGCATTAAACGGTAAACTTTTGGGTTATTTGTTCCACTAGACAAAAATCTATAAGTTAACCTCTACTCCAACCAAATTGAAAAATAATTTAATTAATAGACAATCAAGCCCAGAACTGCAGTGAAAGAACATCCAGTAATTTCTTTGACCTTTGTCAAATTTCACATTTATATCATCTACCTCAATTTCTGGTGGTAATCTCAATAACCCCCTATTAACCACCTGTTTAACACTTGCTGGTAATTCTTCAACCTTGGATTTTTAAAACTTTTTTGATTCTATATTAATTGTGTTATTAAAAATATGGAGATAAAAGAATAATAAAAAAAATCACTTATAAACTCTCTACTGACAATATCAGATTTTTTTCCCATCTTTAAAAGTTTTTGTGTGTGTCCTACAGAAATTTTTCATGTGCTTGGGATCATATCTCATTTTACGTTTTTTTAAAAATTTATTTAATTTGGAGAAATGTTTATAATGTTATTAAAAATCTCGCTAAACATATTTTAAAATTACTGCATAATAGTTCTTTATATGAATTACCATGATTAGTTTATGGTTTTATTTTAATCTGGCTCATTCTCCCCAGTTTAGAAGTAAATAGAAGTTGTTATGCTATCAATGTCATGGTCTTATTTAATATGTGCTGAATAAAATTTTTAGGTTAGATGCTACTGAGTATTTTTTATTGAGATGACCACCAGAAATTGAGATAGATGATATAAAGAGTACGTTCCTCTCTAAAGAATGGATAATCTTCACTGACTCAGGGATTCTGGTGAAATTAAGGCCTTTAGATGCTCACCTATCATAAAGTAGTATACTATATCCTAAGAGAGTTGTGTGAATAGGAAGACTGAATGAGTTCTTTCTAATCTGCAGGCTACAAAAATGATGTCATTTATATTAGCAAAATTTACTTTATATATTTCCTTTGTGAATAGAGAAAATGTTTCTTAAAGTAGAATAACAAATACTGTTACATGAACTATTCTTTTTCTTTTTTAAGGATCGTTTAAACTTGGTTGTCTTTGGCTTGAAATATAGGTGATAATTGGAAATAATCAGCTTAGAATAAGCTTGCATAGACTAAGATTTTTGGTGCAGCCCTGTTACAGAGTTGTTTTTCAGTTGCTAAGTTGTATAGAGTTAGCATTTTTTGTTAAACATATGTAAGATAATTTCGTACTTTAAAGGTTAATGTCAATAAATTTGGCTCCTAGAATATAAAATGGGCTGTAAAACATTGATGGCTTCCTTGGTGGCTCAGTTGTAAAGAAGCCGCCTGCCAAGCAGGACATTTGGGTTCGATCCCTGGGTCAGGAAGATCACCTGGAGAAGGAAATGGGGAAGTGGCAACCCACTCCAGTGTTCTTGGCTGGAGTCCCATGGACGGAGAGCCTGGTGAGCTACAGTCCGTGGGGTCACAAAGGGTTGGCTATGGCAGCGCACACACATGAACGTGAGACATTGATGTCTAATGTGACATTGGATCAGAGCAGTTTTAATTTGTGTTAACTGTCAGAATCAGCTAAGAAAAAGGTAAGCTAACTTCAAAATGCAAACAACTTTTTTTTTTTGCTGGTGGAGATTATAAGGAATATTGGTTAACTATTGATAATATTCCCAACTATTTCAAGGCTATAGTTGTCTTTTCAGCAGGGAGGATTTTGCCCAGGGAACAAAAACTCTTTGAAAGCTGATCTGTTCTAATGGAATGTTCCTTGGTGGGAACTGCGTGTCCAGCCACCACATATTTTCTCAGAACTGTCCGTTAAAATATCTTAATTTCAAATAGTTTGGTCGTTAACTGGAAATAAGATTGAAGTCTTTTTTCCAGGTGGACTGTCATCATGTCTGCTTACAGCACAGCTGTGAAGTGGGAAGTGTGCTAGCTTTGGCGGCCATCTGTAGTGTGCTGATTGTCTCCAGAAAGTTAAGAATTGGTTGCATTCGGTTTGAAATTGCTTATGCAAAGCTGTGTGGTATATTACCCACGAATACTGCTGTTGGCATTTTCCAAATTAAATTTATTATTTTTAGTTTCTTATTTATAGACTATATTATTTCCAATTTTTAAATTTCATTTTTGGATCTTTTTAAGAAATTGTGTAAATTTTGATGTCATACTGGTTTAGCACACCTTTAAGTTTCTTCGTTTTTTGTTTTTTTTTTTAATTCTATTGAAATATCTCAGTCTCCCAGTTTATCCCTCTCCCAGGTAACCATAAGTTTTTCTACGTCTGTGACTCTATTTCTGTTCTGTAAATAAGTTCATTTGAAACATTAAAAAAAATAATCCACATATAAGTGATATCATGGTGCTTTTTTCTTTGACTTACTTCACTCAGTATGACAGTCTCTAGATCCATCCAGGTTGCTGCAAATGAAATTATTTCATTGTTTTTTTTATGGCTGAGTAATACTCCATTGTGTTTATGTACCACTTTTTTTTTTTTTAATCCATTCCTCTGTTGATGGACATTAAAGTTGCTTCCATGTCCTAGCTGTTTAAATAGTGTAGCAGTGAACTTTGGGGTGCACATATCTCTTTAAATTACTGGTTTTCTCTGAATATATACCCAGAAGTGGGATTGCAGGGTCATATGGTAGCTCTATTTTTAGTTTTCTTAAGGAACCTCTGTACTGTTCTCTGTAAATGATTGTACTAGTTTACATTCCTGCAAGCAGTATAGGAGGGTTACCTTTTCTTCACATCTTCTCCAGCATTTTTTGTTTGTAGATTTTTCTATTTTTGGTAGACTTTTTTGATGATGGTCATTCTGACCAATGTGAGGTGATACTTCATTGTAGTTTTGATTTGTATTTCTCTAATAATTAATGATATTGAGCATCTTTCCATGTGCTTTTTGGCCATTTGAATATCTTCATGAGTTTCTGTGCTTAAAATGAATCTGAAGATTATTTGTAGTGTTTCTGAACTGTTAACAAAAAACAAAACAGTTGTAGGAGTAAATTACTTTCAAGCAGTTCAGTTCAGTGGCTCATTCGTGTCCAACTCTTTGCGACCCCATGAATCGCAACACACCAGGCCTCCGTGTCCATCACCAATACCCAGAATCTACTCAGACTCATGTCCATCAAGTTGGTGATGCCATCCAGCCATCTCATCCTCTGCCATCCCCTTCTGCTGCTGCCCTCAATCCCTCCCAGCATCAGGGTCTTTTCCAATGAGTAAACTCTTCGCATGAGGTGGCCAGAGTATTGGAATTTCAGCTTCAGTGTAAGTCCTTCCAATGAACACCCAGAACTGATCTCCTTTAGGATGGACTGGTTGGATCTCCTTGCAGTCCAATCAAAGAGTCGGACACGACTGAGCGACTGAACTGAACTGAATAATTAGCGATGATGATCATCTTTTCATGTACCTGTTGGTCATTTTTATGTCTTTGGACAAAGTCTATGTAGGTCTTCTGCCCATTTTTCAGTTGGGTTGTTTGTTTTTTTTGTTGTTGAATTTGTATATTTTGGAAATTAAGCCCTTTTCAGTTGCATCATTTGCAAATATTTTTCCCAGTCCATACATTGTCTTTTCATTTTGTTTCCTTTGCTGTACAAAAGCTTGTAAGTTTGATTAGGTCCTATTTGTTTATCTAAGTGCTTTTCTATTCTCTTGTAAAAAAAAAAGAAACTGATCTTCTTCTTAATAGACTTCTGAGATAGCTTCTGTTTCCTGTGTCTTACATCTTCTAACTTTTTGTGGGGAGGGGAGTATACGTTTAATTTTTTATTGCTTTTGTTTTCTTCCTCAAGCATTAAACTTTTTCTCTTATATTGGGGCATAGCCGATTCTCACATCTTTTTTCTTGGCTTCCACTCATCTCACTGAAGTGTATCCTCCAGAACCTCCTAAAAAGTAATATGTGGAAGGTACATTAAAAAAAAATTCTTCTATGTGTGCAAATATCTTTATTTTGCTTTCTTATTCAATGGGTAGTTTGTATATGGCATTTTTAGTGGAAAATCATTTAAAATTAATGTCAAGATAGCTTGACTTACCACTGTTGCTCCAAAATACATTTTTCTGTTTATTTTGGCACTTTCCTTTTTGCTGTTTATTTTCTGACATTTCTGGGGATCCTTAATTGTTCATATTTACTCTCTGGATAACTATTATTCATGAAACTACCCCTTGTGAAGAGTTGTCATTGATTACAGGATGGCAGCAGAAACTTTCTGGTAGTCAATTTTCCATTGATAAGTTTCTCTGACAAAATAGATCATTCTAAACCTAATGTACTGGAAGCTCTGAGGTCAACAGGCCACAGCTTCTTACCTCTGTAGGTCACAACGTTTTATTGAATAATAAGATAAGTAACTGAGAATTCTGCTATTTCAAAACATGTTTAGACAAGTGAAATATTGTTTTCATGATACAATTTTCCCACCAAGGGACAAGGAAGAAAATACATGTTAAGGACTTTAGGAAAATAATAAATATTAAAACAGCATAAAATGAGTTTTAAAAATGTATATTGACATGGTATATCCTGATTTTTTTGTATCTAGATCTGCTTCTTGAGAGCCACCTTAATTGTCTGTATGCTTGATATTAGAGATTTTAAATATTAGCTTACTAAACCATGATTCGGAGAAGGCAATGGCACCCCACTCCAGTACTCTTGCCTAGGAAATCCCATGGGCGGAGGAGCCTGGAAGGCTGCAGTCCATGGGGTTGCGAAGAGTCAGACATGACTGAGCGACTTCACTTTCACTTTTCACTTCCATGCATTGGAGAAGGAAATGGCAACCCACTCCAGTGTTCTTGCCTGGAGAATCCCAGGGACGGGGGAGCCTGGTGGGCTGCCGTCTATGGGGTCACACAGAGTCGAACACGACTGAAGTGACTTAGCAGCAGCAATAGCAGAGAATCATACCTAACAGACATCATATTGACAGCTTGTTGTCATACATATTTTGTCCAGATAACTAAGTTTGCTGTTTGTTGACTTTCATGGACATCTTTCATGCCAAAACATAAAGATACATAGACTTTAAAAAAATACATAATATTCTACTGAAATGAATATCATAATTGAATGAATCAATCCACTGTTGATGGGTCTTTAGTTTTTCCAGTGTTTCGTTATTAAAAACAGTAATATGTATGCATGCCACACTTGGCATCTTACCCACCTTGGAATAAGTTTCCAGACCACAGTTGATGTACACTTTACATTTTATTAGATGTTCTCAATTTCTCTCTCAGAAGACTGCTCCGTTTACAGTTCCACCAAGAGGATGAGAGTTTTTTTAGCTACTGCTTCAGCTTCTAGAAACCTGTAAAGTAAAATATTTAACAAAGGAACTCTTAAATATTCACTAGAGCGACATTTCTCATTCTTTATTTAGCAGAAAGACTCCCCGCCATTTCATTCAGACTCTATAGAGATTGTTTCAACTGATGCTTCTTTGTCATAATTAGACCCACACATTTCCCAGGGAAATGGTAACCCACCTTACTTTTAAAAGCCTATGTAGCTCTAAAAGCTTTTCAACAGCCATAAGAAGAAAGTCCTTTTGATGGCGAACTTCAAAGATTTGTTTGGGTTAAGGCTCTTTTCTGTTGCAACCTCAGTGAAAAAATGGAATTCCTTTACTTGAAAACTCGATTTTCTGTCCTTAAAGGCACACTTCCATCAGCATCCCTGAACCCAACAGGATTGAGATGCTGCATTTATGATTAAGCCTGAGCCCTCTCCTCCTGTTTGGGAAGGTCTGCTGGCCACTGAAGGAAGGAAGAGGGGGAAGAATAGAAAAAGGTGTGTGAGGAAGAGGAGAAAGGGTGCCAAAACAACCTTGCGAAGTAGTTAGCATCAAGAGTGTNCTGCATTTATGATTAAGCCTGAGCCCTCTCCTCCTGTTTGGGAAGGTCTGCTGGCCACTGAAGGAAGGAGGAGGGGGAAGAATAGAAAAAGGTGTGTGAGGAAGAGGAGAAAGGGGGTACCGCAACCTAAAAAGTAAGCTACTCAGAGCTTCCAAAGAGCTAGGAGCTAAAGTGAAGGTGTTTGGTTGAGTCACAAATGGCATATCTGTGTGGCTGGAACAAGAGCCAGAACCCCAGATGGGTCAGTGAACCAGAAAGTCTAATGCGCCATGAAACTACCTTGTGCAGTGTCAGCTATCCCAGGCTCTGTCCAGTCAGCCAGAGCACAGGGCAAGAAGAGGCTCAGCAACTTGCCCAAGGCCACCTGTAAGCAGGTGGCGACAGATCCCTGCTCCGGCCGGAATCTCTCTGGCTTCTGGGCCCACTGCGCTGCGTGGTGCCTACTATTTTATACAAGTGCCAAAACAACCTTGCGAAGTAGTTAGCATCAAGAGTGTTTATGCAAATGATCTAACTGTGATAAACTAGTTCACAGAGCAGAGGCCAGCAAAGCATGGCCCAGGGGCCAAATCCAGTCCTTCATTTGTTTTTCTAAATAAAGGTTTGGGGGGAAGAGAAGTGGCCACACTCCTTTGCTGAGATGGTGTCTCTGCACAACAGAAGGGCAGCAGGGTTGGGTAGCTCCGAGAGAGACATGTGGCACCGCCACCCCCACCCCCACCCTGGAAACCTGACAACATTCAAACTCAGTTTTATTAAATTAAAAAAAAAAAAAACTGTGTGCCCCATTAAATCATCTCATTATGCCTGCTCCTTGTGTAACAGAATTCTGCAGTTTGAGATAGTATTTCAAGTATCCTTATGGATGAGTTAGAGTCATGGACAACAGTACAATTAGTCACTAATTCATAGTCTGTGGGGAAAGGTCACCCCAGTCACATGGAGGTCATACATATGCCATGGTCTTGGAACCGAGAGGAGGTTGCTTAGGTGACTACAAAACTTGCTGGGAGTTCTTTTAAAAAATATATATATATATACATATATTTTAAATTTATCAAAGTACAGTTGATTTATAATGTATTAATTTCTTCTGCACAGAAAAGTGATTCCATTTTATATATTATAGTCTTTTGCATCTTCTTTTCCATTAAGGTTTGTGACCGGATATTGAATACAGTTCCCTGTGCCATACAGCACGACCTTGTTGTTTATATATATATAGGACAGATAAACTGTCCCTAGTTTGCATCTGCTAATCCCAAACTCCCAAAGCTTTCCTCCCTTACCCTCTTCCTCTTGGCAACCACAAATCTGTTCTCTGTCTGTGAGTCTTGTTTTTGTTCTGTAGGTACATTGATTAGTGTCGTAGTTTGTATTCCACATGTAATATCATGTTGTGTTTGGCTTTTTCTTTGTGATTTACTTCACTTATGATAATCTCTAATGGCGTGCACGCTGCTGCAAGTGGCATTACTTTGTGCTTTTTCTGGCTGAATCATATTCCATTGTATGTGCACCACATCGTCTTTATCCATTCCTCTGTTGACGGGCATTTAGATTGTTTTCATGTCTGGGCTATTGTGAACAATGCTTCTGTGAACATAAGGGAGCATGTATCTTTTTTAATTATAGTTTTGTCCAGATATATGTCCAGGAGTGGGATTTCTGGGTCTCTGGCAACTCTATTTTTAGTTTTTTGAGGAACCTCCATGCTGTTCTCCATAGTAGTTGTATCAGTTTGATTCCCACCAACGGTATAAGAGGGTTCTCTCTACACACCATCCCCAGCAGTGTTTGTAGATTTTTTGATGATGGCCATTCTGACTAGTGTGAGGTGATACCTCATTGTACCTTAATTCTACACTTTGAAATGTACTTGGACAGACAAGAATCACCAAGCATTTGAGGAAAATCTCTCACATGAAAGTCAGAGACCGAAACAAACACACAAAACAGCCACAAAACTAAAAAAATCACAACCTGAAGAACAGCCATAGATTATGCAAGGAATATGCACACTTTCACCAGTCTCTGGAAGGTCAGACAGGTTATTGCATAAGATGAGAATAAGATACCATATAAATATTTAAGAGAAAAACAATAACAAAAAAGGCAAAACAAACAAAGAGCCCTTGGAAATTAAAAGTATGAAACCAGAAATCAAAAGTTCAATAAACAGGTTGAAAACATAGTTGGAGAGGTTTCCCAAGATTTAAGTATAAAGACAAAGAGATAACAAATAAGAAGTAAGACCCTAAAAGCAGAAGAGAAGTATGAAGACTCGATATAAATGAGAAGAGTTACAAAAATAAGGAATAGAACAGTGTGGGAGGAAAATCATGAAATAAATACAGAAAATGCCACACAACTGAAGTGCACAAGTCCTCAGTTTGAAAGGGCCCATTAGGCACCTCATGGCAGAAAGTGAAGAGGAGCTAAAAAGCCTCTTGATGAAAGTGAAAGAGGAGAGTGCAAAAGTTGGCTTAAAGCTCAACATTCAGAAAACGAAGATCATGGCATCCGGTCCCATCACTTCATGGGAAATAGATGGGGAAACAGTGGAAACCATGTCAGACTTTATTTTGGGGGGCTCCAAAATCACAGCAGATGGTGACTGCAGCCAGGAAATTAAAAGACGCTTACTCCTTGGAAGAAAAGTTATGACCAACCTAGATAGCATATTCAAAAGCAGAGACATTACTTTGCTGACTAAGGTCCGTCTAGTCAAGGCTATGGTTTTTCCTGTGGTCATGTGTGGATGTGAGAGTTGGACTGTGAAGAAGGCTGAGCGCTGAAGAATTGATGCTTTTGAAGTGTGGTGTTGGAGAAGACTCTTGAGAGTCCCTTGGACTGCAAGGAGATCCAACCAGTCCATTCTGAAGGAGATCAGCCCTGGGATTTCTTTGGAAGGAATGATGCTAAAGGTGAAACTCCAGTACTTTGGCCACCTCATGCAAAGAGTTGACTCATTGGAAAAGACTCTGATGCTGGGAGGGATTGGGGGCGGGAGGAGAAGGGGACGACCGAGGATAAGATGGCTGGATGACATCACTGACTCGATGGATGAGTCTGGGTGAACTCTGGGAGTTGGTGATGAACAGGGAGGCCTGGCGTGCTGCGATTCATGTGGTCGCAAAGAGTTGGACACGACTGAGCGACTCAACTGAACTAGCTCAATTTATAAAAACAGGGACAAAATAGATAATTTAAAAATATTTTTTCCTTAAAGAAGGGAGAAGTTGAAGTATTTTTTTTTTTTTAACAAGGATCAGAAATCAAAAAAGCATTGGCTTTTTTCATAGTAACACTAGACAGTGGGAAGAAAGCAGCTGACTTATCATTATCTGAGGTATACCTGGTCCAACCAAGTCAGTTAATTGTCAGCACAGAAAAAAAGATAACTTTAAGATATGCAAGGTCTCCACAAAGTGAATCTCCACACATCCATTCTCTAAAGGCTACTGGAAGATGTGCTCTGTGGAAAGGAAAGACTAAACTAAGAAAAAGTAAGACCAGGAAAGAAGGGTTTGTTGTGGGCTGGATTCACATGTTGACCTCCTAACCCCCAGAAGCTCAGAATATGTTTGTATCTGGAAGTAGGGCCTTTAAAGAGGTAATCAAAGGAAAATGAGGTCACATGGGTGGGACCTAATCCAGCATGATTGGTGTCCTGACTAGAGGAGGGTACAGACACGTACAGAGGGACAATCGAGGACGCGGGGAGGAGACGGATGTCTACACATCTTAGGAGAACCACCCTGCCCACACCCTGATGTCTGACCTCTAGCCTTCACAACTGTGCGAAACTAATGTGCTGCTGTTCACACCACCCAGTCTGTGGTGCTTTGTCATAGCAGCCCTAGAAACTAACGAAGGATCCAACATAGCAAGACAAAGGGAAAGCCTGGGATGCTGGTGAAGGAATGCCTGAAGAGGATGGCAGAGGCCTACGGAGAGCAAGTCACAGGGTCGAGCAGCTCACAAGTTCCTGGAGAGACATCTCAAGAAGCAATAGACATCTGGGTGTTTACATACACAGAATACACAACTTGGAGGAAATTACTTGTAAGTACATTTGAAAACTAAATAATCAATCAAAAGCAAAAATGCAATCACCAATTTTTCAGAAAATAGAAGGTACAATAAAGGCAAGGGAGTCCTGGCTCATTACATGGCACACCTGTGATTAGCCCTGGGCTAGACTCAGTCATATAAATACTAGATCAGACCCAAATGATTGCATTAACTCTTAGAGAAATCCCAGCATCTAAAAGCATGTGATAACCTTCTATTATATTTCCTAAAATTTCATTTTCACTTTTGTCAATTATCCATACACAGAAGCTATATACAGTTACAGGATAGACACTATCCAAGAAGATAAACTTAGTGATGTGTCTGCTATCACATGGAGAGAGGCTGTCAGAAAATGAATCCAACACAAGGAGAACCAAAAGATGGTAAGGGACAGTCCTCAAGAGGCATTTAAAGCCCTAAAGCCAGCTGTGTGGAGAGTCAGTATCTTGGACTTCTTACTTATGTGTTTAATACATTCTCATTTTTTGTTTAAGCAAATCTGAATTGGATTTCTATCACTTGCTACCAAAAAGAGTTTAACAGCCTCATTGCAGAAAAATTTATTAAGCATCTATTATGTGCCAGGCACTCTACCAGTCTTCAGAAGTAGAATGGTGAACATGCTTAAGAGTCAGTATCTTGGACTTCTTACTTATGTGTTTAATACATTCTCATTTTTTGTTTAAGCAAATCTGAATTGGATTTCTATCACTTGCTACCAAAAAGAGTTTAACAGCCTCATTGCAGAAAAATTTATTAAGCATCTATTATGTGCCAGGCACTCTACCAGTCTTCAGAAGTAGAATGGTGAACATGCTTAATTTTTGCTCCTGTACTTACTTCCACAGTATTAGCCAAACCTGAGAGACAGCTGGTTTAGCAAAGGTATCAATCACAGTGACTTATCACAGATTCTTGGAGGATATAAAATCATTCCTTAGAAGCCAAGGAGATTCAAGAGTTCTTGTCATAGTTTGCAAATAAATGGCACAAATTCTTTCTATTGCCTCCCATCTGGAGGTGGAGTCTATTCTCCATCCCTTGAGTCTGGGACTTGGTATGTGACTTGGTTTGGCCAGTATCCCATTAGTAGACAACATGCAAACATTTGAAAAGTGCTCGTGCATTGAGAATGCAGCCTCAGTGGGAAGCTGAGAGCCCGTAAGAGAGGCTCACCATTGCAGCAGCTCCAAGCGAGCCCATCTCCACTTAACGCTGACTACAGTCACAAGAAGAGCAGAAAACTTTAAAGCTATTAAGTTATGGGACAGATTGCTGCAAAGAGCAAAAATGAACTCATACAGTTCTGACGCTTATTTTATTCAGTTCAGTTCAGTTGCTCAGTCGTGTCCAACTCTTTTGCGACCCCATGGACTGCAGCACCGCCAGGCTTCACTGTCCATCACCAACTCCCGGAGTTTAGTCAGACTCATGTCCATTGAGTCGGTGATGCCATCCAGCCATCTCATCCTCTGTCGTGCCCTTCTCCTCCCACCTTCAATCTTTCCCAGCATCAGGGTCTTTTCCAATCAGTCAGTTCTTCGCATCAGGTGGCCAAAGTATTGGAGTTTCAGCTTCAACATCAGTCCGTCCAATGAACACCCAGGACTGATCTCCTTTAGAATGGACTGGTTGGATCTCCTTGCAGTCCAGGGGACTCTCAAGAGTCTTCTCCAACACCACAGTTCAAAAGCATCAATTCTTTGGTGCTCAGCTTTTTTTATAGTCTACCTCTCACATCCATACATGACTACTGGAAAAACCATAGCTTTGACTAGATGGACCTTTGTTGGCAAAGTAATGTATCTGCTTTACCATACATTTTAAATATATACAAGCAGGACATTTCAATCATGTAACAATGCTATGACCTAGTGAACTGTTTTGGAATCAAGACCGTAGTGCCACTCCTGAGGATACAGGCAACAGGCGCTGGATTCTTCTACTCTGTTCATTGAAAGGTAGGGTTTATCTTTAGGATATTTCACTGAACACTCATATCTTAAAAAAATATAATGGCATTATTAAGATGCAGTTCACATAACATAAAATCAATCCCTTTAAGATGTATAATTTATGAAGGATTTCCATCTGTACTTCTGTATTTTCTTATGATGTTCTTGGTTTTGGTACCAGGGTGATTTGGCCTCCTAAAATAAACTGGGAAATGTTCCTTATTTCTCTGTTTTCTAGAAAGTTATTGTTAGGATGAGATGGTTGGATGGCATCACCGACTCAATGGACATGAGTTTGGGTAGGCTCCGGGAGTTGGTGTTGGAGAGGGAGGCCTGGCATGCTACAGCTCATGGGATTGCAAAGAGTTGGACATGATTGAGCGACTGAAGTGAGTTGAACTGATTATTAGGTTGAGGGTTCCTCCCCACTTAAAATATTGATAGAATTCATCTGTGAAGACATTTGGACCTGGGCTTTTCTTTGTGGTAGGCTTCTCTGGTAGCTCAGCAGTAAAGAACCCACTTGGGATGTAGGAGACGTGGGTTAGAACATCCCTGAACCACTGAATACAAATATTGCCACACACACACAACAGCAAAAGTGTTAGTCATTCAGCCGTGTCTGCCTCTTTGTGACCCCATGGACTGTAGCCTTCCAAACTCCTCTGTCCATGGGATTCTCCAAACAAGAATACTGGAGTGGGATTGCTATGCCCTCCTCCAGAGGATCTTCCCGACCCAGGAATTGAACCCCATGTCTCCTGTGACTCTTGCATTGCAGGGGGAATCTTTACTGCTAAGCCACCAGGGAAGCCCAGACACACTTATAGAGGCAATTAAATCTGATTCCCTTAGATTTGATGTTTTTCTTTTAATTCAATTAATAAGATATTTTCTAACTAAATTAAAATTAGTTATTTTGTAATTTTCCCTGTGATTTCTTCTTTGGCCTGTATCTTATTTAGAAATATATTAATTTCTAACTATTTGGAGATTTCTCAGATTTCTTTTCTGTGGCTTTCTAATTTAATTTCTCCTTGTAGAAGGAGAACATATTCTGTACGTTCTTAATCCTTTTCAATTTTTTGACACGTGTTTTGTGACCACCATATGGTCTATTCTGGAGTGTCATTTGCACTTGAAAAGAATGTGTATTCTGACACTGTTGGATGGTTTTCTATAGTTGTCAAGTATTACAAGTTGGTTGATGTTTGATGGTGTAAGTCAGATTTTCTATATCCTTGTTGATTTTATTTTGTCCAATCAATGGCTAAGATTAGATCTTCAACTGCAAATGAACAGTCAGTTTCTCCTTTCAGCTCTCAAGACTTTTGTTTTTCATTTGTTAAGCATTTCCTTCCTTTTATTTTATTTTATTTTATTTTTTTTTTCATTTCCTTCCTTTTAAAGGCTATATAGTGTTCCACTTTATGTATGTAGCACATGGTGTTTACCCATTCATCCATTAATGGACATCTGCGTTGCTTCCACCTTTGAGTAGTCGCTCAGTTATGTCCGACTGTTTGCAATCCCATGGACTGTTGCCTACCAGGCTTCTCCGTCCATGGGATTTTCCAGGAGAACTGGAAGAGTACTACAGTATTTTCCAAGAGTACTGGAGTGGGTTGCCATTTCCTTCTCCAGGGGATCTTCCTGACCCAGGGATTGAACCCGGGTCTCCCGCATTGCAGGCAGATGCTTCACCCTCTGAGCCACCAGGGAAGCCCTCTACCTTTTGGCTATTGCAAATAATACCTCAAATATGGATTTACAAATCTCTCTCTCTCTGGCTTCATTTCTTTGGGGTATGTACTCAGAAGTGCACTTGCTGGATCAAGTGGTAGTTCTGTGTTTAGTATTTTGAGGAACCACCATGCTGTCTTCCAGAGCAAATGCACTATTATATATTCCCTTCAGCCATCAAAGCCATGGGTTTTGACCTCCCACAGCAAATCGAGTCCATCCCCTCTGGGAGCAAAGCTGCTAGTTTTCTTGGCTAGCCCCACCTGCTGCTGCTGCTGCTGCTAAGTCACTTGTTGTGTCCGACTCTGTGTGACCCCATAGATGGCAGCCCACCAGGCTCCCCCGTCCCTGGGATTCTCCAGGCAAGAATACTGGAGTGGGTTGCCATTTCCCTCTCCAATGCATGAAAGAGAAAAGTGAAAGTGAAGTCGCTCAGTCTGTCCGACTGTTAGCGACCCCATGGACTGCAGCCCACCAGGCTACTCCATCCACTGGATTTTCCACACAAGTAAAATTTCAGTTCTGGGCCAACAGGGCAGCCTTGGGCAAGGTTACAGGTATCTACTCTTCCTGCTAGAATCTTTAGCAATTTTTCAAGAATAGCTGATTCTCAGATTGTCTGTGTTTGGTTTCCAATGCCCTGAAATGGTTGTGTTTGACAATTTTGTCCAAGTTATACTTGCTTTGTGTGCAGAGGAATTGTTGACCGTAACATATAACTATAGCTGAAAGTCTATTCCACTGTTTCTCTTCAAGTAGGAACTTGTATTAGTCAGGGCCTTTTAACAGCATGTAAAACAAATCCAACAGAATCAGTTAGGACTTTTGGAATTTTGAGTTACAGAAAACTCCCCAATGTAGACTTGTTGAATCAACACAGTAAATTCTAAACAGTCTATAGGACTGTCTACAAGACAGGTCAAAGAGGGGAGGTTTGACAGTGCAGCTCTAATGATGCAACAGGGCACATCTGACGGTACTGGCCTCTTTTTCAGGCCCGACTGTTGCCTTTTCACCTAAACCTTTTCCCTCCAGACTTTCTTTTTGTAGAGCAAAATGGCTGCCACTTGTCCAGACTTCACAAATGTACACCCTGCCAGAAGAGCAAGGATGCTGCAGTTTACCTGAAGCCCCAACCCACGTCCCATTGGGTCTCATCAGGTTCTGATTGGGTTACCACCTCTGAAAGGCTCAGCCACCAAAGGGAATGATTATGCTGCATGGCTTAAATGGGAGAAATGACTCTTAAGAGGCAACCAACAAATATGTTCCATAACCAGAGAGTCATTGTTGGCTCACCTAGCTAGGTTCACATACTCAAAGCACTTCAAAAGAGCTATACACACCATGGCTTCTGAAGCTGAAGCCAGTCTGCCTAGTGCCAGCTCTTGGTTCCTCTCCCCGTTCCCCAACCCCTCACTTTTTTTAGCCTCTTTCATTGCTGCTGCAAAAATGCCTCTTTTAAAGTAAAAAAAAAAACAAACTATTTACTTATGGCTGTGCTGGGTCTTCATTGCCATGTGTGTGCTTCCTCTAGTTGCTGCAAGTGGAGACTAGTCTTCCCTGAGGTTCACAGGTTTCTCATTGCCTTGGCTTTTCTTGTTTCTGCAAAGCACAGGCTCTAGGCATACGGGTGTAGTTCTGGTGCATGGGGTTGCCCCGAGGCATGTGGGATCTTTCCCAACCAGGGACTGAAACTGTGTCCCCTGCATTAGCAGGCAGGTTCTTAGCCACTGGACTACCCGTGACGTTGAGAAACTTCACATTCTTTGTGAATAACATGATTATCAATAAGATGCTACCTTTCCTCCCTTTTGTGTGTCCATGTAGCAACTTCCAACAAGGGTTCAGTAGCCAATATGGTCAGTGCCCATCCCTTGGCCCAATCAATGTTGCCAGAGTACCGTAATTGGAAAGATGAAATGCCCATCCCAGGGGACAGAGGACACCGTTCTGTTGCCAGAAAGGCAATAAGAAAGCTTTTCAAAAAGTCAGAATACAATGGCTACCGCAGACCATCTTGGTCTGTTGTGGGCCAGTTGTGGGCCCTTCCTGGGCGTCAAGCCAAGGGGGCGGAACTTTTGAGTGAGAAATGCAGGGTACAAGGGAGAGATCTACCGTCAGACTTGAGGCGGGCTGATTTGGAACAGGGTACGGTGGATCACAGAGGTCAGTCTAAATATGTAATGAAGTTGTAGGAAGAGGCGCACAGGCAGGAATGGAGGTCATAGGGAAGGGCCATCTATCCCCAATCTTGGGGCTTCCCCGGTGGCTCAGATGGTAAAGAATTTGCTTGCAATGCGGGAGACCGGGGTTGGATCCCCGGGTCGGGAAGATCCCCTGGAGAAAGGAATGACAACCCACTCCAGCATTCTTCCCTGGGGAATTCGACCCCAAGTCAACTGCTAAACTTTATAAGACAAGAACATTTGCAGGACAATTCTTGAAACCTTTGTGAAGGGTTTCTGGAGGGAATGCAGTTATTTCCTTCTTCCCTCAGACCCAGTTCTGTGTGCCCGCCTGCCGTGCGAAGGGCAGCTCTGACTCGAGCTCCTCGGTACAAGGTGCAAGGATTGAGAGAGGCTCTCGTCTACCCCAGTTTAAGGAACGCTGAGGCCAAGGCCGACACGAAATTCTAGCAGGTTCCTCTTTAGAAGCCCGGGGCGCTTCCTTTGTCCAAATCCCCAGCAAAAGTCCCCACCCCAAGCCAGACTCCCCACCCAGCCCGGGATGAGCCCCACCCCGCGGGTGCTGGGCCGGCCTCCGGGCCGGTTTAACTGGTTGGGTCTGAAACCCGCGGTGAAGACGGTCTGCGCCTCGGGAGTTAGGGAACAGGCTATGCGGAGCGTGGACAGGACAACTCCTGCCCTTCTCCGGAGTTCGGCCGATTCTGCCCGCAGCACTCCTCCTGGAGCCCGCGCTGGATAGGTACGCGACCACCTGGTCCCAACCACCGGAAACTGCGCAGGCGCCGGCGGCGCTCTGGCGCGACGCGTTCTCTCGCGCGCTCCCGGGTCTCCCCCGCGGGCCCCTGGGCCGGGCAGGCGTGATGCTTCCTGGATGTTGTAGTGCGCCTCCCGCGGAGGGCCGCCTGAGGATTGGGCACTAGGTTTCCGAAGACTACTATTCCCAGCGTGCCCCGCGCGGGGGTCACGGGGCGCTTGCCCTCACGGCCCCGACCGTCAGCGCTGGGAGGAGGAGCCGGGAAGCTGGCTGCGGCGGGTGGACGGAGTGCGCGTGCGCGGTGGGCCGGCTCGCCCGGTTCTGTCCCAATCATTGTAAACAGGCGGAGGCTGGGGCGGGGTGGGAATGGGGCGACTGAGGCCGGCCGTGGGCGCAGCGCAGGAGGCGGCTGCAGCGGCAGCGGCGTGAGAGCAAGGTGGCGGCGGCTGCGGCGGCTGGTGGTCGCGCGGCGGCGGCGGCGGCGCAGGTCAGTGGCGGGCGGCGGTCGCGGCGGGGCCCGGTGCCTGCAGCCGTCTGCGCGCCTCCCCGCGGCGTCTGTCAGGCAGCGGGCCGGGCTCTCGCGGCCAGGCGGCGAGGCGGGGGCGTGGCTGCCGGGGCGGCGGGGCCGGGCGCTGGTCGGCGGCTCCGGCCCGCGCAGCCGGTTCCTCCTCTCGCCGGCCGGGGCTTTCGGGTCCGGGCGAGGAGGGTGGAAGCTGGGCCCTTCCCCGGGGCGCGGGCCTCGGATGGCGGAGAGGGACTCGGGCTTTTACGTAACCGCGGCCGGGATGCTGGAGGGTCTCCGGTGCGCGCCCTGCGCGGAGGGAGGCTGGTGGACGCGGGGGTGCTCCAGGGGCGCCGGCAAGTCCGAGCTGGGAATAATTCTCAGAACTCCTCGTCAGGTGGGCTTCTGCCCACAGGCTCTTGTGGAGGTCAACTGTGGGGTGGCTTTCGGGTTTTGTTTTTTTGTTTTAAACGTTGTGAGAGTGAAACGGGTTTCCCTGCATACCCCACAGCCGAGCCTCCCTCCGTTCCTCAGGCCCCTCGGGTTTGGGACTCGTGACTCCAGAGCCTCCCCCCTGAGCAACCAGAGCATCTTCTCCTAAGGCCTGGTTGAGTGCTCGAAGGTGATTGTTAACTCGAGCGGTTTTGACGGTGCGGGTGAAAGTGCTGTGGCTCGGACGCCGCGTTCACGTGGACGCGCCGGGTCAGGAGCCGGTCACCGCGGGTTGTGCGGTTGGAGCGGGCGGCTCTCCGCCCTGCGGCCCCGGTGGTGGTGCAGGTGCTCGGCGGAGAAGCGCTCACATTCTCCGGAAGGCGCCGGCCACGGGCGGTTCGCTGGTCACGGAGTCTTGTCTGGAAATGAGAAAGGTAATCCATTTTCCGCCTTCCGAATTAGCTTGGCCACTTGGTAATTCCTTTCTGAGTGTCTTCCTGAGGACGAGTTAATTGCTGTCAGCTGTTCCGGCAGATGGTGCCGGCAGGAAGGAAGGAAGTTAACAGAGGGGCTTCCACTTTTCAGAGTGACCCATAAAAGGAAGCGAGGTGGACTAGCTAAACAGGAGCCGCTGGGAAGTAATTTTTTAAACAGTATCTCAAAGCTGCGAGAGATAATTTGTTATCTCTTTAGAATAGTATTGCTCCTTTTAGGTCTTCTAGGGACCATTTCTCCCTTGATTTAGAAAAATAGAAGTGATATCAGAAAGTGCATAATAACTTTAATTACGGTGTTTCCTTTACAAAGAGAGATTGGGCCCAAAATGTAACCCAAAAGTATGTTCTTTCTTTTTTGGAAGAAAATCTCCAATAGAAGCTTTTGTTAGTATATGTAGAGGAAATAAGTAAAAGTGCAGGTCATTTAGTTTAATTTCTGTGTAGCAGGTACTGTGAAGACTTACAGATGGATAAAGTAGGGCCCCTGCCTTCAGGATGCTGAGACTTTATCTCTTACTTGAACTTCCATGAAGACTGTTTTTTTGAGATTGCTTTGACTGGAGGAAGGCCAGGGGCACAGTGGGTATACAAGGGAGGTAGTGGTCAGTTTTAAAGGGGCAGGGAGGAGAATGTGGAAGGGGGCAGTGGTAAGGAAAAGTGTATGGGAAGGGCTGAGAACAGTGAGGAGACAGGCGCAGACAGGATGGGCATTTTGGTAGGAGGATCTGTTTGAGAAAAGCCAGGAGTCCAAACTTACAGAGTGAGTGTGGGATCTACAGGTATGGACCACAAGGGTGGAGGGTGGTGGCAAGCTGTGAAACCCAGGAGATAGGCAGAGGCCAATTAGGAAGAGTTTTGTAGACAGGTGAAGTAATTTCAAGCTTTACCTTGAAGAAGACGGAAGTCTGAGACAGGATGAAGAGGCCTAAGCCTCTCTCATAGGGACTAGAGTTACAGAGTTACATTGTAACTCTTCCTTATATGTCAGGCATTGTATTAGGTGTTTTAGACTTGATGTCCTTAAACTTGAAGAAGGCTTTGGCATGAAGGAGGCAGAAATTGCAGAAGAGGTTAAGGCCAAGGGAAAGTTGAAGCAGAGGACTGTGAGGATGGAAAGTCGTCCTCTGCAGCTGTAGCATTGGGCTTATGGGGTCAGTAGTAGAAGGCGAGGCTGCACAGATCGGTCCCCATGCCATCCTAAGGGTTCTCGAGGGCTTTTTCTCTTGGTAATAATAGAGCGTATGGATTTTAACTAGGCAAGGCAAGAGTCATAAGGTTTTCATTTTAGGAAAATCACTCTGGTCTCATATAGATGTCAGAAGGGATGGAGGGAAGACTAGGCAGGATGTAGGAGGATGGTGAGCAGTTTTTGTAATATTTGAGGTGACAGATAAGGGCCTAAACTAAGGTAGGGTCAGTGGAGATGCAGGTGCTGCTGCTGCTAAGGACTTCAGTCGTGTCCGACTCTGTGCGACCCCATAGACGGCAGCCCACCAGGCTCCCCCATCCCTGGGATTCTCCAGGCAAGGATACTGGAGTGGGTTGCCATTTCTTGCTCCAATGCATGAAAGTGAAAAGTGAAAGTGAAGTCGCTCAGAGTGTCCCACTCTTAGCAACCCCATGGACTGCAGCCTACCAGGCTTCTCCGTCCATGGGATTTTCCAGGCAAGAGTACTGGAGTGGGCTGCCATAGCCTTCTCTGGTGGAGATGCAGAGGAGTAAGTTAATAGCACAAATTTAACAAGGTAGAATTAACAGGATTCAGTGAGAATTGGATTTGGAAAGTGAGAGAGAAACAGCAGGACAAGATAACTGGATTTTAATTTGGGTGATTGACTAGACAACAGGAAAGTACCCTGAGACAGGGAATTCAGGAAGATCAGCAGATCTGGGGAGGAATGGTATTTTGGCTTTTGGTTACATTGAGTACCAGACCACCTAACCTGCCTCTTGAGAAATCTGTATGCAGGTCAGAAAGCAACAGTTAGAACTGGACTTGGAACAACAGACTGGTTCCAGATAGGAAAAGGAGTATGTCAAGGCTGTTTATTGTCACCCTGCTTATTTAACTTCTATGCAGAGTACATCATGAGAAATGCTGGACTGGAAGAAACACAATCTGGAATCAAGATTGCTGGGAGAAATATCAATAACCTCAGATATGCAGATGACACCACCCTTATGGCAGAAAGTGAAGAGGAGCTAAAAAACCTCTTGATGAAAGTGAAAGAGGAGAGTGAAAAAGTTGGCTTAAAGCTCAACATTCAGAAAACGAAGATCATGGAATCCGGTCGCATCACTTCATGGGAAATAGATGGGGAAACAGTGGAAACAGTGTCAGACTTTATTTCTGGGAGCTCCAAAATCACTGCAGATGGTGACTGCAGCCATGAAATTAGAAGACGCTTACTCCTTGGAAGAAAAGTTATGACCAACCTGGATAGTATATTCAAAAGCAGAGACATTACTTTGCCGACTAAGGTCCATCTAGTCAAGGCTATGGTTTTTCCTGTGGTCATGTATGGATGTGAGAGTTGGACTGTGAAGAAAGCTGAGTGCTGAAGANTGGAAGAAAAGTTATGACCAACCTGGATAGTATATTCAAAAGCAGAGACATTACTTTGCCGACTAAGGTCCGTCTAGTCAAGGCTATGGTTTTTCCTGTGGTCATGTATGGATGTGAGAGTTGGATTGTGAAGAAAGCTGAGCACCAAAGAATTGATGCTTTTGAACTGTGGTGTTGGAGAAGACTCTTGAGAGTCCCTTGGACTGCATGGAGATCCAACCAGTCCATTCTGAAAGAGATCAGCCCTGGGATTTCTTTGGAAGGAATGATGCTAAAGCTGAAACTCCAGTATTTTGGCCACCTCATGCGAAGAGTTGACTTATTGGAAAAGACTCTGATGCTGGGAGGGATTGAGGGCGGGAGGAGGAGGGGATGACCGAGGATGAGATGGCTGGATGGCATCAGGGACTCGATGGACGTGAGTCTGAGTGAACTCCGGGAGTTGCTGATGAACAGGGAGGCCTGGCGTGCTGCTATTCATGGGGTCGCAAAGAGTCGGACACGACTGAGTAACTGAACTGAACTGATAGAACATGCAGGTGGAGATGCCACAGGGTCAGGTGTGTGGGTTTGGAGCACATGGGAGAGGTCTTGATAGGAGAGTCATCAGGATCTATCATAGGTGGTACCTGAAGCTTTTCATTAGGTAACACAGCATAGGAAGAGTTTCTGGATGGAGAATAGTTGACATTTGAAGCCAAGTTGAAGAAGAACTGAAACAGGAAATTCCCCTGTGTTTAGAAATGTCGAGAAATTGTGAGAAAATGGTTTAAAAGCCCAAATGGGATCATTTCAGAAGGAAGCTGTACTTCACAACTGCCTCTCCAAAAAAAAAAAATAAATAAAGGAAGCTATATGTTTCCTTTGAGAACTTGAGGAAAACTGGGTTGTTGGGAGTTTGTTGAGTTTGATAACTGAGAGCACTTTCATAGCATCGTACTTAAGTGCTATCATCTGGGGAGGGAGCTGTTCGATTGAATTGAGGTGTAAATGAAAAGTCAGAGTGGAGAAAGCCAATGTAGGTTATTTCAAGAATAAACAAATTTTCAGCTGTGAAGAGAAGAATAGGAAGAAGTGCTACCAGAGGTTAATAAAGGGATAGGAAGGAACTTTTAATTTGGCAAAGACCTGAGCCTGCTTTTTCCTTGTTGTTCAGTCGCTAAGTCGGGTCTGACTTTGTGACCCCATGGACTGCAACATGCCATGCTTCCCTGTCCTTCACTGTTTCCTAGAATTTGCTCAGATTCATGTCTGTTGAGTCGGTGATGCTAACTGTCTCTTCCTGTGCTGCCCTCTTCTTTTGCCTTCAGTCTTTCTGACCATCAGGGTCTTTTTGAATGAATTGGCTCTTCTCTTCAGGTGGCTAAAGTATTAGAGCTTCAGCATCAGTTCTTCCAATGAATATTCAGGGTTGATTTCCTTTAGGATTGACTAGTTTGATCTCCTTGCTGTCCAAGGGACTCTCAAGAGTCTTCTCCAGCATCACAGTTCGAAAGCATCACTTCTTCAGCACTCAGCCTTCTTTGTGGTTTAACACTCAAATTCGTACATGACTAATGGAAAAACTATGGCTTCGTCTATATGGACATTTGTCGGCAAAGTATGTATTTGCTTTTTAATACTCTGTCTAGGTTTGCAATAGGTGTTCTTCCAAGGAGCAAATGTCTTTTAATTTCATGGCTGCAGTCACCATCTGCAGTGATTTGGGAGCCCAGGAAAATAAAATCTGTCACTGCTTCCACTTTTTCCCTTTCTGTTTGCTATGAAATGATGGCACCAGATGCCATGATCTTAACTTTTCATTCCAGTCCCAAAGAAGGGCAGTGCCAAAGAGTGTTCAAACTACTATAAAAGTGTGTGCTAATAAGGTTGTGCTCAAAATCCTTCAAGCTAGGTAGACTTCAGCAGTACATGAATGGAGAACTTACAGATATACAAGCTAGGTTTAGAAAAGACAGAGGATCACATTGACAACATTCGTTGGATCATAGAGAAAGCAAGGCAGTTCCAGAAAAACATCTGCTTCCTTGACTACATGAAAGCCTTTGATTGTGTAGATCACAAAAAACTAGAAAATTGTTAAAGAGAGATGGAAATGCCAGACCACCTTACCTGTCTCTAAGAAACCTGTATGCAGGTCAAGAAGCAGTAATTAGAACCTTACATGGAACAACTGACTAGTTTAAAATTGGGAAAGGAGTACACAAGACCGTATATTGTCATCCTGCTTATTTAACTTACATGCGAAATATCAGGCTGGATGCATCACAAGGTGGAATCAAGATTGCCGGGAGAAATATCAACAACCTCAGATATGCAGATGATTCCACTTTAATGGCAGAAAGCAAAGAACTAAAGAGCCTCTTGATGAGGGGGAAAGAGGAGCGTGAAATTGCTGGCTTTTTCCTTATGCTACCTTTCTTGAGATATTCATATAACATAAAATTGATCCTTTTAAAGTGTACAATTCATTTTAAAGTGTTTTTAGTTTGTGTAGGGGTGCCGTCACCCCTACAATCAATTCTAGAATCTTTCATTTCTGCTCTTCTTCATTATCAGCCACTCACCATTCTCCCTACTCCCACTCACTAGCAACCACTAATCTGCTTCTGCTCTGTGGGTTTGCCTGTTTTGGGCATTTCACATGCATGGAATCATATATGTGATCATCCGTGACCAGCTTTTACTCATCATGTTTTCATGGCCTGTCCATTTTGTAGCAGGTGTCAGGACTCCATTCCTCTTCATTGCTGAGAATATTCCACTGGCTGGAATGGTCCACATTTTGTTTATTCATAAGTTGTTGAACATTTACATTCTTTCTATGTTATGGCTATTCTGAATAGTGCTGATGTGAATAATCATGTGCAGCATTTTTTGTAGATGTTTTCATTGTTCCTGGGTACATACCTAAGAGTAGAATTGGCCAGATCATGTAGTGACTTTTATGTTGGAACAGTTTGAGGAACTTCTGAACTGTTTCCCGAAGCAGCTGCACCACTTCACTCTCCAGTGTAAAGATTCTCATTTCTTCATATCCTCACCAACACTTGTTATTTTCTGGGTTTTGAAAATTTCAGCTATCCTGGTAGATGTGAATTGCTAACTTATTGTGGGTTTGATTTGCATTTATTTCCCTGGTGGCTGATGATGTTGAACTTCTTTTCATGTGCTTTTTGGCCATTTGTATATTTTCTTTGGAGAAATATTTATTCAGGTCCTTTTCCTAGCTTCACTTTGGGTTGTTTGTCTTTTTGTTGTTGAGTTGTGAGAGTTCCTTTGTATATTCTGGATGGTAGACCCTTATCAGTATATGCTCAGTTGATTACTACTGTTTTGCGACCCCGTGGACTGTTGCCCACCAAACTCCTGTCTGTGGAATTTTCCAGGCAAGAATCTACTTTCTTGATAATGCCCTCTGATCTACAGAAGTTTTATATTTTGATGAAGTAGAATTTATCAGTGTTTTCTTTTGTTGCTTGTGATTTTGGCGTCATATCTGTGAATCCATTGCCAGATCGACAGGTGTGAAGATTTACACTGTGTGTTTTCCTCTAGGTGTTTTATAATTTTAGTTCTCATATATAGGTGTTGGTTCATTTTGAGTGAATGTTTGTATATGGTCTGAGATAGGGCCTGTTTTTTGTACGTGGAAATCTAATTATCCCGTTCCTATCTGTTGAAGAGACCATTTCTCCCCCATAGAGTAAAAAGGGACACATTTGTTGAAAATCAGTTGACCACAGATGTTTGGGTTTATTCTGGACTCTTCAGGTCGATTCTGTAGGTCTGTATGCTTATCCTGATGTCAGTGCCACATCGTTTTGGTTACTCTAGTTCTGTAATTGCTTTTGAAATTATGAAGTGTGAGTCTTCCCCCTTTGTTTCTTCATTATTTTTGTGTGGGTATTCGAGGCCCATTGCGATTCCATACTGAGGCTCAGATTTCCATTTCTGCAATAAAGGCTTGTTGAAATTTTGTCTTGAGTCTATAGATCACTTTGAATTACAGCAATACATTGTCATCTTAACAGTACTGAATTGTCCCATTAAAAAGGAATTTATTTAGGTCTACTCTAATTTCTCTCAGCAATGTTTTGTAGTTACAGTGTATAAGTCTTTCACCTCCTTGGTTACATTTATTCCTGTTTTATTCCCTTGGCTGCTAATGTCCAGTCATTAGCAGACCAGTAAGCTACCAGAACAGCTGTGTATCTCTTGGGTGTAGCTTCAGCACTGAGCCACTTGACAGCTTTGGTCTTAGGCTTTGTTTCTGTCTGTGCAGATGTCAAGATCATCCAGAGGTGAGTGGGGAGGGCTTTCTCTGGTGGGATGAGCTCAGTGAGATCCACCTAAGACATTTCTTAATCGACTGGTTTAAAGACAGGGAGAGAATCTTGAAAGTAGTGAGAGAAGTGGCTCGTCACATACAAGGGATCCTCAGTGTCATCATCAGCTGACTGACTTCTCATCAGAAACCACAGGAGCCAGAAGGCAGTGGGATGATACAGTCACACTGCTGCAAGGAAAAATGATCAGCCAGGAATTCTGTGTCCTGAGCATGTGCCTGGCGCTGGGCATCCACGTTGCTCCTGATTTCCAGGAATTTGTTGCAGCAGTTCAGGGTCTTTGTTCCCCAGAACATCTCCCTGCTCAGCCTTTCTTATGGTTTGGAGGGAGTGTTCACTCCAGCTGTTGCCTGTTGCTTTAGGGGGCAGCGCGGCTAACACCTCTCTCTGGCTGACCCCTGGTAGGTGTAGCCCTGGGCTGGGGGAAGTTCTGAGGTAACTGCGTTTAGGTGAGACAAGGCGGGCTGCTTCTGCAGGTGGGTCTTCCAGAGAGCCTGGAATAATAATTTCAGTTTGTTTGTGAGTGAGGTTTGTTTTGCTGTGCCAGTGCTAGGAATGTGGACTGTTATTTTCAAGGCTGCCACTGATCTGGGAAGCCTAGGATAGGATCAGAGTGAGTTAAATATCACAAAATCCTACGTTCTCACTAAGATTCAACTGTTTTTCTTGAATAAATGCCCCCTGAATTGCTGCAAGCTTCTGGTTAGTTTCCAGGGTTAAAGTTGATTCTGACTGGTTTTAGTTGGCTCTTCTGAGGGTGAACTTTTGGAGCTCCTTAGGTTATCATTTTTCGAGAAGGAGATGGCAACCCACTTCAGTATTCTTGCCTGGGAAATCCCATGGACAGAGGAGCCTGGAGAGCTACAGTCCATGGAGCTGCAAAGAGTTGGACACAATTTAGCAACTGAGCACTCAGGCTATCATTTTACCAACATCCCTCCATCTGTTTATTTAGCACTCCATTCATTATTAGGCTGCCTCTGTTACTATAGTTCACGTGAGTCTTTTGTAGACAGCATTTAGTTGGGTTAGTAATTTTCTCTGTTCTTTGCTTTTTTCCTAAAGAATTTGAGGTGCTCGTAGAGATGCAACATAATAAAGGTTTTTTGGCCATCAAAAATGGTGCTTTGCTTACCTTTGTCTATTTAGGGGACAAGGTTTAACAGTGGATTTGCTAGGTTGAGTGTTAATTTTTGGTGGATGCTGCTGAATTGCCTTCTGAATGAGCCCGTTTATACTTCTAGCAGCATGTGACTGTCTCACCACACACTCCAGTGTTGGGCATCAGACTTGTTCCTCTTTAGAAAATTGGTGGGTGAAAAACAGAATCTTTAAATTCCATTTTTTCATTTTAAAACTATTTGCTTCCGATTCAAATCCTCAATCGCTTTTTGTTTTTGTTTATTAGTTTTCAAAGTAGTTGTCATGTCGAGTGCCAGTACTTTTTCTCCAGGTTCCTTCTTGGCTTCTTATATTTGTTTATGATTTTTTTTTAACAGTGCACTTATGATTTTCTGAACGATTGGGAGTCAAGGAAAGAAAAAATAGTAAAACTCTTCCTTTTCTCACTTTTATGGGTGGAGGATATAGTTTATAAAATCTCAAGTTCTGTCCAGGAATTTCATATTGTTGCTTTTGTGTAGTTATTGTTGCTGCTTACTGAGTACCTGCTGTAGACCACAAATACTATTTTGTTTAATCTTGGCAGTGCTGTGGCAGGTTGGTGTCAATACTGACAGATAAGGAAACCCTGTCTATGAAGGGTGATGGTACTTAGACCCACAGCTGTGCCACATTCTCCTTCCCCATCAGGGTCTCTCCCAATTTCTTTACTGAGAACTGGGGGCCTGGGTGAGCTATTAAGGATAACACTGAAGAGATCACAACTTAATCTTTTCTGGTATATTCCTCCAGAGCCGTTTTATACACATATGAGCAAAGAATGTATAAACATGTATACCTTCTGTTCTAAACAATCATAGTGTAAATCGTGGAATGAGGCTTTTATTTTACTCTACACCAGGCGCTAGGTCTGTTTCTCTGCAGTTGATCAGTTTGAATGAAGTCCATCAAACTGATCACCTTAAAGGGTTGTATAGATATTTAAATGTGAAGCTTTTGCCTTAAAAGTAAGTAAAACAAAAATACTAGCTGAACGACAGAAATACTAGGAGAACTTGTTTGGAGTTGCTTTCAGAGTATACCTTGATAAAATGAAGCATGATCATAATCAGTTGGAGGCTGAATTAAATCAAAAGCACTGCAAATTGGGAGCCAGATTTGATATTTGTATATATTATGAAATGATCACCACAGTAAATCTAGTTAGCATTCATCACCACACACAGAAAAAATTTTTTTAAATCTAGATTTATTTTTGTCACGTTTATTGCCGTTTTAATTTGTAATTCCCCAATGCTATATGAAATGGAACATCTTTTCACATGGTTATTTATCATTTGTGTCTTTTTTGGTGATGTTTCTGTTCCGATCTTTTGCCCATTTTTAAATTGTTTTGTTTTCTTATTGCTGAGTTTTAGGAGTTCTTGGTGTGTTTTGGATAATGGTCCTGTATTAGGCATGTCTTCTACAAATATTTTCTCCTAGTCTTCTCATTCTCCGTCTTCAGTTCATTTCAGTCACTCAGTCGTGTCCGACTCTTTGCGACCCCATGAACCACAGCACGCCAGGCCTCCCTGTCCTTCACCAACTCCCGGAGTTCACTCAGACTCACGTCCATCGAGTCCCTGATGCCATCCAGCCATCTCATCCTCGGTTGTCCCCTTCTCCTCTCGGTCTAAGTCTCTTAATTTTTGTGTTCATTTTCCTACTCTTCCTCCTTCCCCTCTCTTTTTCTTTAGTATTAGCTAAATAAACTACATTGTATATCCGTATATTTTGAGACTTAATCAGAATAAGGTTTTATCAGTTTAGTTTTTCCGGGCTGGTGTCTTTGTGATATTAACAGCCATTGATCGTTGCCAGTATCTATTTTTAAATTGCTTATTAAGTGGTGATAGTCTTTTTATTTCTTTGTTTATTACATGGAAGATTTTGATAAAAGGAAACTTGGCTGAACTATACTTTGTATAGGAGGTTCAGAATAAATGCTCCCCCCTCCATTACTTGCCAGTTATTCCAAACAATTACATGGTTCTCTAGTTCTCATATCCTCCAAAGTGATCAGTGAATTTTATTTTTAAATGTCCTTATGAACTCATGAATTTAAACATACTTGATACTTTAGTTCATGGCAGTTATTAATTTTATTGGTTCTTTGGCCAATGGGAGCATCTTCTAGTTGACTTCTGAATCCTTTTGTCTTGATTCCAAGCATCTTTCATTTCTTTTATGACTTGATATTTCAGCCTCATAAATATCTTATGTATTTGACCTGGCATTAGCCTAATGGAAATGTTTAATAGTATGTTAAATTATATTGTTAGGCCCACACAACTAAATACGTATTTACGTCTTAGCAACTTTCAGTTCAGTTCAGTTGTTCAGTCACGTCCAACTCTTTGAGACCCCATTGCCTGCAGCACACTAGGCTTCTTTGTCCGTTACCAACTCCAGAGCTTGCCCAAACTCATGTCCATGAAGTCGGTGATGCCATCCAAACATCTCATCCTATGTCATCCCCTTCTCTTCCTGCCTTCCAACTTTCCCAGCATCAGCATCTTTTCTAGTGAGTCAGTTCTTTGCATCAGGTGGCCAAAGTATTGGAGCTTCAATTCAGCAGCAGTCCTTGCAGTAAATATTCAGGGTTGATTTCCTTTAGGATTGACTGGTTTGATCTCCTTGCAGTTCAAGGGACTCTGAAGAGTCTTCTCCAATACCATAGTTTAAAAGCATAAATTCTTCGGCATTCAGCTTTCTTTATAATTCAACTCTCACATCCATACATAACTACAGGGAAACCATAGCTTTGACTAGACGGATCTTTGCCTATTCTAATTCAGGTTGAACATCTGGAAGATCACGGTTCATGTACTGTTGAAGACTGGCTTGGAGAATTTTGAGCATTACTTTGCTAGTGTGTGAGATGAGTGCAATTGTGTGGTAATTTGAACATATCTTTGGCATTGCCTTTCTTTGGGAGTGGAATGAAAATTGACCTTTTCCAGTCCTGTGGCCACTGCTGAGTTTTCCAAATTTGCTGGCATATTGAGTGCAGCGCTTTAACAGCATTGCCTTTTAGGATTTGAAATAGCTCAAGTGGGATTGCATCATCTCCACTAGCTTTGTTCCTAGTGATACTTCCTAAGGCCCACTTGACAGGCAACTTAGCCATTTGAAAAAAAAATAATACACATAAGCTGAAAGAGAAAATAATTTTAATCTTAAATAACTGAAGTTAGTTGTCTGTGTGTGTCCATTGAGCACTGTGCCACTTATGATGCTTTGCAATCAGATTGAACATCACAACCCTTATTTCTTGTTCTATGTTGATTTTTTAAAAACCCTTAGAAAACTCTGCTTTATGAAGATACGCTGTTGAAGGGAATGTGCAGTCTAGTGTTGAAAACTACCGTCTTTTCTGGTAGCTGTGCAGTGTCTGACAGGTGTCAAGTAACACTGTGCTTCCCTCAGTTTGAGCTACCCCAGACCCGTGGAGTTTGCTCGCAGTGCCCTGGGTCCCTCTGTGCACTGTCGGGGAACAGTGGACTAGATGCTTTTACCCACTTTCTATTGTAATCCATGGTGTGCATTTAAAAATCATTAAATGAGGCTTATTGGGCTCCCCTGTTTCCAAGCTAAGTTCTGATTTAAGATTTACTTGAGATTAGATCATGTGATTATGAGATATGCCAGGAAAGATACCACCTGTCTTCCAGCCAAAGGATATACTGTTACTTTAAAAATGTGCTGTTTTACTGTTAAGTTCCAATTATTAAGTTTTTTAAAATTTAGTTTTTATTGGAGTCTAGTTCCTCTACAGTGTTGTTTCTGCTGTACAGTGAAGTGAATATACACATACCCCCTCTTTTGGATTTCCTTCCCACTTAGGTCACGGGGTTTTTTTAGTAAGAAAACTTTCATTTTGGTCCTCGATGTTTGTGACTGCTGATGATATAGCACTTTGGATTTTGTGTAAAGGCAGTGGACTTTTCTCTCCATACTTATACATACATGCCCTTTGATTTGGACAGCTTTGTGCAGAGCTGAACTGTGTCCTCCCAGCCTTTCAGCCAAGGCAGAGGTGGAATTATTTCTGGCCGCTAGATACTGTATGTTCTGGCTGCTCATTTCCTGACACCCGGAGTTTTGAACCTGAGTTTTTATGTTCACCTAAATAATGGACACAGTCTCTGCTTTGCAGATTTGTGTTTCATCCAGAGGTTGATTTCATATTTCATTATATCAGTTTCCTAAAATGTGAATTTTTCTGTTTTCTTGTTAACAGTCATGTAATAGTTATTGTCAACCTTAAAAAGACATTCATACGTTCGTATTCATTATCATGAACTTTGGAATTTCACATCTTTTAAACTGATTTTGGTAACATATATCTTAGAGATGTTTTATTATTTACTTATTTACTTTTGGCTGTGCTGGTCTTCACTGCTGTTCATGGACTTCCTGTGGTTGCAGCAGTTGGGGGCTACCTGCCAGTGGTGCCTCGGGTTCTCATTGCAGTGGCTTCTCCTGTTGGGGAGCACAGGCTCAGGAGTTACGGCACACAGGCTTAGCTGCTCTGCAGCATGTTGAGTCTTCCGGGTCAGGGATCAAACCCGTGTCCCCTGCATCGGACACTGGACTACCAGGGAAGCCCTCTTAGGCATATTTTAATCAGAATGTTGAGAAGCTGAGTGGAAAACATAAATCACTGTGTCATTCAGTGAATTTCTCTATGGCATATGGGACACTAATTAGAAGATTTTTGGCTAAGCCCCTGGGGATTGGGGAGAAATTAAAATAATGATTAAGTTTGATGATATATAAGGCAACTACAGAAAAGAAACGGTAACTGGAGTAAAATGTCTGTTACAGCACTTGTTGTTTAGTCACTCAGTTGTGCCCGATTGTTTGCGACCCCACCAGGCTCATCTGTCCTCACAGACGTGCACAAAAGCTGGAAGTTTGGAAGGGACCAATTACATAACTACCCAGAGGGCTGACAGTTGGTCTGTGGGGGTGTGCGTGGTTCTGTACCTGTGGATGCTGCTGTGCTTCACGGGCACAGGCTGTGAACCTCGCGCGTCTTAGTGTGGCAGGGACTTCGCTGTGGACGATAGGAAACTCCCTAAGCCTTATCTGCTTCGTCTGAAGGATTATTTGCCTCATCTCAGCTTGTAAACTTGGTTTTGTTTTTTTTTCTTGAACAGTAATATTCATGTCTTAAGAGAAATCCTTTGATGAGTAGAGTTCCTTATGGCCAATAAAATTTTGTGTAAGTGAGAAGTGTGGTTACTGGGCCTCAGCAGTTTGTAAAATAGCTTGATTGACACAGTGTGCCTGCCTTCTTTCTGGGAGTCTGGGACTTCAGTACCCACTCTGCAGAGAAAGCCGCTGTGACCGGGCTCCTCGGGGACCTTGGGCTGACGGAGGAGCAGCCAGAAACCCCTGGTGCTTCATATGTGTGCCTGTGTCTCCCCTGCCGGGGGCCCTTGGCATACGCCCGGTTCCTCTGCACTCAGCCTCTTGTCCTTTGCCTTTTTTGGTCTGTATCCTTTCTCTGTAATAAATCTTAGCCTGAGCGTGACTGTGTGCTTACTGATGTGAGTCCTCCTAGCGAATCGCTGACCCCAGGGTGGCCTTGGGGACCCCAGCCCAGTGTCAAGACTCATAGGCAAAATGCTGGTCCCCACCTTGCCCCCGCTCCCCGCCCCCGAGTTTTATAGCTGAAGCTTTCCTTTCAGCTATTTCTTTTGGTGTTTATTTCCTTTACCTGAGTAATACCCTTAAACTGCTGTTTTTGAAGATGGCAGTTTTGAATTTCTCTGTTACCTGGGTGTTAGGTGGATGAGGGTTTGGGTCTCCGAGACCCTTTCCCGGGCTCGCTGCCCCCAGCCCTCCAGCATAGTCATGTCCTGCGCAGTGTTTGGACCCATCAGTCAGCATCCATCATTTGCATTGTGATTATTACAGAAGCATTGTGTAATCCTGAGCCAGGCAGAGGACTACGGTTTCATTTTCCCATCTACCTTTTTTCTTAAAGTTAGTGGTCATCTCCTACTGTTACTTGTTTTTGACTCTGTTCTTATGACGGATTTGTTCCCAAAGCTCCAGTCTTCTTCTTCTTTTCCGCACAGGCAGATGTCTTGGAGCCCTTCTTCCCCTGGGTCACAGGGACTGTGTCGCCAGCTGGCCACCGGCTTGCTCTTCCTGGGCTCCTTGCTGCCCATCGGGTCGCATCTCAGGCCGCCAAGTCTCTTGGGAAAGTGTTCAGGGAATATAGTCCTTGCCGCTGTGTGTCTGAAGTATCTTTATTCTACCTGTACACTCGGGTGGTTGTTGAAACTGGTTTTCGAATCAGAATTTTGAATATGTTTGTTTATTGTCTGTAAATTTCCATTGTCCTGTTGGCAAATTGATCGTGATCTTTTGTAATTTGCTTGTCCTGTTCCTGCCCGCTAGGAGTCCTTCAGGATCATCTCTCTGTCCCTTGCGCCCTGAGACCTCATGGCGTGCTCTGACGGGTCTCTGCATGTATGGTGTTGGGTGCTTAATGGCCCCTTGTGATCTGGATGCTCTTTAATTCTGAGAAAATTTGAAGAACAAGAATGTATTTTGCCTGCGCATGTGCTTATGAAGTTGGCCATCCCCAGACAGTAGGTTAATGGGGGTCAGCGCTCAGTATGTTCTAACGAGCCAGTACCTGGATTCCCTTGTAGAGATTTAGGTTAGAGACTTTTAATTTACAGATTATTTTTAAAAACCATAAAAACAAGGAAAAGCTGCTTCCAGTGACTTTTAGGCTATATTTAATAAAAATCCGTTTATAAATACTGGATTTGTGTAACTTGTGAACTAGTTAAGCAAGCTGTTAGTTTTTTGGAAGAAGCCCTTGTCTGTATAGGTAATATCAAGTTTAATGAATCATTGGAGTTATTTTCAAAACCTCATTTCAGGAGACTTCGGTTTAGCAGTCGGTCTTTCCTGCTGATACCGCTTTGTCCTTTGGCATGGATGAGTGGTTCCTCTTACGTATGCTGGTTAACACTGGTACATGAGCAGAGGAGACTGTTGGAACAGTGTGTATCCTGGTTCTTTAGAGGAGCGAAGCTTTTTAAGTCTTTATTAAGTTTGAGTCTGATTTTGTGAAACTTATTTTTGGCTTTACCCCAGTTAAAACTGTCATAACTATTCTTTTTACATGAAATATTTAATTTCAAAGGTATAATTTGGGGGGATTCTAAAGTAAAGTTCTAGATGTATGGAAATACTTTTAATAGTTTTTGTTAGTTATTACAGAAGTCACATTTTTTCCCTTAAATTCTCTCTGGAGAGAGATTTTTTCCAGATAGCCATAGGCTTTCATTTGGGAAAGACTGGAAATAGAAATTCCTATTGCAATGATTTTGGGTGTGGAGGGCTGGGAGGGGATGTCAACCATTAGGATGAGAGTTGCAACATTTGAGGAGAGTTCATATTTTTAATGGCTCATGATCGTCTCTGCATAGCATCTGTGGTTTTTTCCCTAATCTGTGAGATTTTATTGAGGTGTAATTTACAATTCAGTGATAGGCACAGTTTAAATTTTTTTTGTGTGTGTGACCCCATGGGTAGATCTAGAGGGCATTTTGCTAAGT
Source organism: Oreotragus oreotragus (assembly GCA_006410675.1). Lineage (NCBI taxonomy): Eukaryota > Metazoa > Chordata > Mammalia > Artiodactyla > Bovidae > Oreotragus > Oreotragus oreotragus. Next base: position 141,563 of record SJYX01021719.1, read on the forward strand.
AAGATAAGTCAGAGAAAAACAGATACCATATGATCTCACTTATGTGTAGAATCTGAAAAATAAGACAAAATGAAAATAGACTCAGATACAGAGAGCAAATGTGTGGTTGCCAGAAGGGAAGGAGGTGGAGGGTTGAATAGATGAAGGGGATCTGGAGGTGCAGACCCCCGGTTATTAAAAGAAAAGCCTTGAAATGTAACGTGCAGTGTAAGGAATGTGGAATAATGTTGAAATAACTTTGTGTGGGGACAGGTGGTTACTAGGCTCACCATTGGTCCTCATTTCAAAATGGACGTAGTACACCGGACACTGACACAATCGTGTGTGTCAGCAAATGTGTGTGTGTGTGTAGCCCTCACGCCTGTCAGGACATAGAACATAGCCATCAGCCTGGAGGGTTCTCTCTAGCTGCTGTGTACTCTGTCCCTGCCTCTTTCCCAAACGCCAGGACCACAGTTCTAGATTCTTGTGTTGGAGATTAGCTTGCCTCTCCCAGAGCTTCATATGAATAGTCACGCACTATGTCCTCTTGGGTGTCTGCAGTGCTGTCTTGAAGTTCATCTGTTTTGTTGTATGGATGACTGGTTTGTTCATTTCAAAAAATGCTAGTATTCCATTGTGTGAATATATTTCTGCTTGTTTATCCAGGCTTGTTAATAGCAATGTGTTTCTGTTTTGTTGTTGTTCACTTTATTTAAATTGGAGGCTAATTACTTTACAATATTGTAGTGGTTTTTGCCATACTTGACATGAATCCGCCACGGGTGTATATATGTTTGCCATCCTGAAGCCCCCTCCCACCTCCCTCCCCATCCCATCCCTCTGGAGCATCCCAGTGCACCAGCTCCGAGCACCCTGTCTCATGCATTGAACCTGAACTGGTAATCTCTTTCACATATGATAATATACATGGTTCAGTGCTATTCTCTCNTGAATCCGCCACGGGTGTATATATGTTTGCCATCCTGAAGCCCCCTCCCACCTCCCTCCCCATCCCATCCCTCTGGAGCATCCCAGTGCACCAGCTCCGAGCACCCTGTCTCATGCATTGAACCTGAACTGGTAATCTCTTTCACATATGATAATATACATGGTTCAGTGCTATTCTCTCAGATCATCCCACCCTCGCCTTCTCCCACAGAGTCCAAAAGACTGATCTGTACGTCTGTGTCTCTTTTGCTGTCTCGGATACAGGGTTATTGTTACCCTCTTTCTAAATTTCATATATATGTGTTAGCATACTGTATTGGTGTTCTTCTTTCTGACTTACTTCACTTTGTATAATAGGCTCCAGTTTCATCCACCTCATTAGAACTGATTCAAATGCATTCAAATTCAAATGATTCTGTTTTTTATCTGTTACTAATACAGTTACTCTGGTCATGTGAATATGTGTGAATATGTTTCCATTTCTCTGGGGTAAATACTCACGANGTATAATAGGCTCCAGTTTCATCCACCTCATTAGAACTGATTCAAATGCATTCAAATTCAAATGATTCTGTTTTTTATCTGTTACTAATACAGTTACTCTGGTCATGTGAATATGTGTGAATATGTTTCCATTTCTCTGGGGTAAATACTCACGAGTGGAATTCCTGGGTCATATGGTAAGAGTTTAACTAGATACTGCCACATAGTAATACTTTTCCAAAGTGGTTAAATGTTACATTCCCACCAGCAGTGTATTAAATTTCTAGTGCCACACATCTTCACCAGCGCTAGGAATTATAGTTCTGTTTGCACTTCAGCCATTCTGGATGGTGTCTGTTGATAGCTCATTGTGGTTTTAATTTCCATTTCTTTGAGTTTAGTGATGTGGAAGTTTTTTCATGGGCTTACTGACCAGTCACAGATTTTCTTTTCTAAATTGTTAGCTTGATTTTGCCCATTTTTGTTTTGGATTGTCTATTGTTGAACTGTAGAAGTTCTGTCTGTATCCTGGGTTTAAGTCTTTTGTGAGACACACACACACACACACACACACACACACACACACACACTAAGTGTGTTCTGGGTTTAAGTCTTTTGTGAGACACACACACACACACACACACACACACACACTAAGTGTGTTCTCCGCGTCTTGGCCCTGACTCTTAATTTTCTTCTTACTATCTTTTGATGAGTGAAAGTTTTTGCTTTTGATAAAAAGTCTAGTTTGTGGACTTTTAATTCAGTAGTTAATTGCTTTCTGTTCCTGTCTGGGAAATGCTTCTTCCAAGGGCTCACAAATGTGTTTTATTTAGAAGTTTTAAGTTGCTAGCAGTGAAGTTTTGTGTCTGTAGTTTGCCATGCACACTTTGTGGTGATGCGATGGAGGGCTGACCTTTCTCTTGCCCCCATGGTTACTCTGCGCCACTTGCTGAAGACTTTCCTTGCCCGTGAATTCCTTTGGAACCTTTGTTGACAGGCAGTTGACTGTGTATATGTGTGCCTCTGGGAGTTTCTGTTTTGTTCGCTAACCTGTCCACCCTTGCTCTAGTACCATACTGTCATGGTTATGTCTCTGTGCTGGAGTAGGCCACAGAGTAGACTCTCTTGTCTGTCTACTGGATGGAGTAGACTGCATTTTCTGAAGTTTTCTGTCTGGAAGGACCACCCCCTTCTGGTCCTTCAGCTGAGAGGGCTGGCTTTTGTCATCGCTGGTGTTTCTGGCATCTTTTGCTGCAAGTCTGATATGCAGAGGCAGAAAGCGCCCTCCGGGATCAGTGCTGGTCCTCGTATCTCGAGGCCCCATCCTGTCTGCCTTCTTTGCCTGTCAGTGTGCGGTCTTTTTCTTAGCTGTGCTGACATCTTTCTTAAATGTTGACAAGTTTACATCACTTCTCCTTTTGCCTCAGAAGTAGGAATTTCTTTTTTTCCCCTCACTTTTGGCTGTTTATACTGAAGTCACCGTGGACACTTTGAAGCTTGTCTCTCTGCCCACTTATTCAGGACGCTGAGGTGTGCTGTGGCTCACTGAGCTCAGGACCGCCCCTGCACCGGCCTCGCTCCACCCTGTGCGCCAGTGGCCGCTCCTCCCAGCCACGCGTGGCTGAGTCAGGGCAGCAGCTGTTCTCTGGAGTGGTTTTCGCAAGATCATCTCTTCAGTGTGTCAGGAGCAGGACTCTTCCTGGCCAGTCCAGTGTGCAGACCACAGAGTGGGGGCTGGCCCAGGCCCACCTGCGTCCTGTGATTCGCGGTCCTGCCCTCATGCCTCTCAGCCCAGCGTTGTTGCTTCTGGACTTGGACTTGGTGATGACCTCCTCAGCTCGGCACCAGCTGGCTTTCAGTTCAGAACCATCTTGTCTTTCCATGTCTTTTCTGTTGCTTCTTCATGAATCTGCTCCCATCAGACCCGTCTTCTTGCTGTTCTCATAACAAGCCCCACGTTTCTGCTTGTGTCATTAATGTGCTGCTCCTCCTGGCATAAATGTGCCCTCGTGTGTGTGTGTGTGTACACGTGTACACAGAGGGCACTTTAGCAGAAAGAATGTGTGTTTCCGTCAAGCACATCCCAGTTTTACCTCTTGCTGTGTGGTACGTAGGATAAGTTACTTCACTTCTCTGAGCCTTAGTTCTACAGTTTGTAAACCTGGAAAAACACTTTTCCCACAGGATGTGTCAGGTGATGTGAAAGTTCCTGAAGCCACAGAACTCAAATATGTGTTCCCTTTCTTTCTTTCTGTAATTAAAAGTTGAGGCTGAGGGCCAAGTCATTTCTCCTCACCTTTGTGTCATCAGCGGGACAAAGCGTGTTGAGAACATGGAAGAGACTTGTTAGTGGGTTTAGTTGGTTAAGGAAACGTCTGACTACTTCCCGTGTAGCCTGTGCGGTGTTAAATGCTGGGCTTGCTAATTACTGGGCAAGATGGCCCCAGCACAGGTCCTTAAGGCCCAGTGCAGCGCCCAGGTGTGCTCCTTGATTCTGTAGCTCGGGAGGCGGGCACAGCTTAGCCTGGGCCGCGTGAGGCATGAGCGGGAATTCCTGGAGAAAGGGGTGCTGGTACTTGATCCTTTTTTTTAAACAGCTCTATTTAGGTGTAATTTGCATACCATAAGATTTCACCCACTTAAAATGTCAATTTACAGTTTGTAACCATCACCATAATCCAAATCTAGACTGTTGCCGTCACTCCTGAAAGATTGCTTGTCCCCATCTGCGGGCCTGATGCAGAAAGACGAGTATGAGCAGGCCAAGTAGGACTCCTGGGAGGAAGGCGGGTCCCAGCACGGAGGAGACAGCGCAGGGAGGCGTGCGGCCGGGGCGAGCTGCGCTCCTTCCTGCTCCCGTGGTTTCGCTCTCCGCTCTTCAGACCTCAGTTTCCCCACCTGTGATGTATAACCGATAGGCTGGTGGCATCTTAGCTTCCTTTAAACTCTCATCCCTTCAGTTAAGAAAAGAATGTATTAAAAAAAAAAAAAAAACCAGCCTTCAGGACCCATGAAGTAAAACCAGAGAATTAGAGTGACTGCGATGCTTATAGTTCCTTGGATAAAATTTCTCATTTAATGTTTTTCCTGCTTAGGCAAGTAGTAATGTATACTGTACTGGTAGAAAACTGATAAAATGTAAAGAAGTGAAAAGATCACTTATAACCTTATAATTCAGATAATTGTTACTAGAGTTCCCTTGTTCTTACATTTTTTGTGTGCTTATATATTTAAAAGTTGATACTGTACTGTAAATTGCTTTCCTCAGACTATTAAATATTGTCAAAAACAATTTTTATGAGACTAAAAAAACATGGCCTGTTCATTTGAAAAACTTGATAATAGCAGTACAAGTGATAGATGGGCATGGTAAGGCTCAAAATAAAAAAAATCTTTCTCTCCCTCCTCTTTTACAACTTCGGAGACTTAACAGTGGTTTACTATGTCAGAGATGGCTTGTGTGTGACTTTACATCCCATTTTTTGGATCAAGCCTAGTTTAACGTGTCTTTTATTGATAGCCATTTAGACTTTGCTGTCTTTGCTTTCACAGTACTTAAATGATTATTTTCATGTGCACATCATTGAATGCTTATAAAAGGATGTCTAAAGGATAAGTTCCTAAAAAGAGGAATTCTTAGATCAAAGAGAGCACATTTAAAATTTTGATAGATTTTGCCAAGTTGCTTTTCAGAAAAGACTGTGCTGGTTTATACTTCAGCTGTTGGTGGATATTCTCCCTTAGTGAATATTCACACCCTTACCAGCATTTGGTATATTATAGACCTTTTCTGTTCTTTTCCAGTCTGATGTTATAAAAATTCTAACTTACCATCTTATGTTCTTAAAATTGCAGTTGTACTTGAACGTTATTTTCATGTGGATATTAGTCATTTTCCTGTGAACTGGTTCACATTCTTGCTATGTTGAAATTTTCATTGATTTGTGAGAACTCTGTTTTTAGAAAAGTTCGCTATCATAATTTACACATTTTTTTTTTCACATTTGCTTGTCTTTTGACTTTGTTTATGGTCAGATTTAGCAGTTAAAACTTGTGTTTGTGTGTTTTTAAAATTTCAAAATCACCTTCAGTTCAGTCACTCAGTCATGTCCGACTATTTGCGACCCCATGAATTGCAGCGTGCCAGGCCTCCCTGTTCATCACCATCTCCCGGAGTTCACTGAGACTCACATGCATCGAGTCAGTGATGCCATCCAGCCATCTCATCCTCTGTCGTCCCCTTCTCCTCCTGCCCCCAATCCCTCCCAGCGTCAGAGTCTTTTCCAATGAGTTAACTCTTCTCATGAGGTGGCCAAAGTACTGGAGTTTCAGCTTTAGCATCATTCCTTCCAAAGAAATCCCAGGGCTGATCTCCTTTAGAATGGACTGGTTGGATCTCCTTGCAGACCAAGGGACTCTCAAGAGTCTTCTCCAACACCACAGTTCAAAAGCATCAATTCTTCAGCACTCAGCTTTCTTCACAGTCCACCTCTCACATCTCTACATGACTACTGGGAAAACCATAGCCTTGACTAGATGAACCTTTGTTGGCAAAGTAATGTCTCTGCTTTTCAACATGCTGTCTAGGTTGGTCATAACTGTCCTTCCAAGGAGTAAGTGTCTTTTAATTTCATGGCTGCACTCACCATCTGCAGTGATTCTGGAGCCCAAAAAATAAAATCTGACACTGTTTCCACTGTTTCCCCATCTATTTCCCATGGAGTGATGGGACCAGATGCCATGGTCTTCGTTTTCTGAATGTTGAGCTTTAAGCCAACTTTTTCACTCTCCTCTTTCACCCTCATCAAGAGGCTTTTTAGTTACTCTTCACTTTCTGCCTTCAATCAGTGCAAAGAGAAACAAGTGATTCTGGTAGTTTTTCAGATGATTATAAAAACATTAAAGAGGAGTAAGAACTAACACAATTCACTTTTGAACATGGTACTTAAACTGTGTACCATTGTCTAATGAAGAAAAATGTGAACAGATCTTGAACTTTTCTTACATTTGTACCTTTAAATTATATCTTTAAAAATTTTATTGAAACATAGCTGGATTTCAAAGTTGTGTTAATTATTGCTGTGCAGCACCGTGGTTCAGTTATACACATATGCTGCTGCTGCTGCTAAGTCACTTCAGTCGTGTCCGACTCTGTGTGACCCCATAGACGGCAGCCCACCAGGCTCCCCCATCCCTGGGATTCTCCAGGCAAGAATACTGGAGTGGGTTGTCATTTCCTTCTCCAATGCATGAAAGAGAAAAGTGAAAGTGAAGTCGCTCAGTCTGTCCGACTGTTAGCGACCCCATGGACTGCAGCCCACCAGGCTACTCCGTCCATTGGATTTTCCAGGCAAGAGTTCTGGGGTGGGGTGCCATTGCCTTCCCCGATACACATATATATTCTTTTTCATACTTTCCGTTCTGGTTTATCACATGATATTGAGTACAGTTCCCTGTGCTGCACAGTAGAACCTGGTTATTTATCCACATTTGTCCTTTGTGGTGTCCATTCTAGCAAAACTGTTTTGTGTATAGTTTAGGAAAGAGCAAATGAGGTTCTTCCTTTGTTAGCTGTATCAACACATGGATTGTCTAATGCAATATGTAACTGCAGCTAATGATCGGTACCTGTGTGAGTCACTACATCTTTCACTGTTTTGTAAATTTTACTAATGATACTGAATTATTCATGTGTAGTTACATAAGGAGTCTTGTTATTCATGGTTGTTTGGTCATAACTTAAGAAAATTTAAGGTTTTCTGTTGGATAGCAATCAAAATGAAAGAGCCTTACAGCGGTGGGCTCTTTTTAGGAGAAACTCTGTCCTGCCTTGATGTCCTGTGTCCTTTCATTTGGTTAATTTTCCTCACACTTGAAGGTCCAGTGCTTTCAGCTTTTTGAGAACTGACGTGCATGTGTGAGGCAGGAATGCAACTCAAGATGACAAAACCAGCGACGGTTCTTGAGGGGGGTTTGCTGAGCTGTGCGTCTGTCTGCTGCCTCTGGGCGCTGGTGGCCACCAGGTGACCGTGGTGCTCTGTCTCCCGCAGGTGTGATGGATAGGTAACCGAGAAGCCCTGCTCGCTGTCATCAGGGAGGCAGCATGACCGAGTGCTTCCTGCCCCCCACCAGCAGCCCCAGTGAGCACCGCAGGGTGGAGCATGGCGGCGGGCTCACCCGTACCCCCAGCTCTGAGGAGATCAGCCCCACCAAGTTTCCTGGGCTGTACCGCACGGGCGAGCCCTCACCCCCCCACGACAGCCTCCACGAGCCTCCCGACGTAGTGTCTGACGATGAGAAGGACCATGGGAAGAAGAAAGGAAAGTTCAAGAAAAAGGAAAAAAGGAGTAAGTGCCGTTTCCTCTGTGCTGTGGCTTTATTCTAGATAAATATCTGCTCTAATCACGTGTACCTGCCATCCTATATCCAGGGACTCCTGTTTTATTTTATTTTTTTTCAGGGTCTCAGTTTTTGTATTTTAGGGTCTTACTGTCGCAAGTAAAAATACTGAATTTCCAGAAGTGGTAAACTTTTCTGGTGGAGGTTTCTTAAGTCGGTTTTTTAAAATGTATGAAAAATAAATGTGGAAATATTGTGCTTATGGAGTCTTACTGTCTTGGTGAGGTTGTGTAGGCCAGTTGGGGCACATGGTAAAAGATAGTGTATTTGTTTTCTTAAGCAGATGCCACGACACGCCCATATGGGATTCCTGTTCTGTAGGGAGGATGATAGCTTTTTATTATTGGGTTGGCCGAAAAGTTCGGGTTTTCCTGTATGATGTTACAGAAAAACTCAAATGAACTTTTTGGCCACCCAATATCATGCTCTTCTTTTGCCATTCTGGTTGGTGTGGAGTTCGTGGTATTTTAACTAGAGGGAAATTTATGCAGTACCTTTAATCTCTATTATAGAATCTCTATTATTAATTTCTATTTTAGCTTGTAAGATATTTGGCTAAAGAAAGGAACAGGAGAGTTTTAGATGTTTAAAAAAAAAACCCAAAACAAGGAAGCCAAACTAGGGTAGCTCTGATATTGAGTAGCTGTCAGTGTGAAACCCAGGCTTCTTACTCAGGGGCGTGGCCAATGCTCGAGGTTAGGGGTTTCCTGGTCGGTCCTCCCCAGGGGAGGCTCCATCCTTGCTGCTGGCCCCAGAAGGAACTTACCACCCGGGAGCCAGCTCGGGTGGGGAAGAAAAGAGCACCTACACAGTCCTGCATCTCCAATAGTGACTGGAGACGGCTTCAGATTCCAGGAACCAAAAGGAAAACCTAAGCTAAGAAAAGTGTAGGTTAGGATGTTCTTCCGACTGTGAAGGAATGTTGTGTGTGATGGTGGGATTCTTTCCAAATAAGTTGAAATAATAAATGATTATTTACAGTAATTTGGTTTGTAAAAGTTCCTCTTGCACATATGTATAAAATAAAACCAGTTGCAAGGGTAACTAGCTCTGGTCACATTGCCCTCTTGTGGTTGAAAGATGTCACAGCAACACCTTTCAGCCTAGATGAGTGCCTCGGAAAACAGGAGGGCTGGGCCACAGGTGGAAAGCTAGGTCGTCAAGGCCAGGTGACTCTTCTTTGGTCCTGTTTTAAACATAGAAAATGGACAGTGTGACATTCAGCAGACTGTGACTCACGCTTCCTGCGTTTCTTTGGCAGCTGAAGGGTATGCTGCCTTTCAGGAAGATAGTTCGGGGGATGAAGCCGAAAGTCCTTCCAAAATGAAGAGGTCCAAGGGGATCCATGTCTTCAAGAAGCCCAGCTTTTCTAAAAAGAAAGAGAAGGATTTTAAAATAAAAGAGAAACCCAAAGAGGAAAAACATAAAGAAGAAAAGCACAAAGAGGAGAAGCATAAAGAGAAGAAGTCAAAAGACTTGACAGCAGCCGACGTGGTTAAACAGTGGAAGGAGAAGAAGAAGAAGAAGAAGCCGATTCAGGAGCCAGAGGTGCCTCAGCTGGACGTCCCGAGCCTCAGGCCCATCTTTGGAGTCCCGCTGGCTGACGCGGTGGAGAGGACCATGATGTACGACGGCGTGCGGCTGCCCGCGGTCTTCCGGGAGTGCGTGGACTACGTGGAGAAGCACGGCATGAAGTGTGAGGGCATCTACAGGGTGTCAGGTGAGGGCCGCGCTGCTCGCTACCGGTCGGCTTGCCCCTGTGTTTCACAGGAAGGAGCAGAACGCTGTGAGCAAGACTGTGACCTGGGTCCTAAGCCTCATTCATGTCCTTAGTCCTTCCAGTTGAACAAAGGCTCCACACTGTGTCCGTGTGTGTGTGTGTGTGTGTGTGAGCGCACGCACTGCCTTTTTACTTGATCCCCACAGCCCCATTAGGAGGGCTCACAGTGGGTTCATTGTGCAGTGCCTGGCGCGTGTGGCCAGCACCCCTCACCTGGGTGCCCCCGAGAGGCTGGTTGCTGGAAGGAGGTCAGCGGGGAGGAAGGGCGTCTGGAGTCTGCATCCAGGATGTGTCTTGGCCACAAGACACTGTGACTGACGCAGTTGTGTGAGTTTTCCCTCAGTCCAGCTGAGGGATGGGCTGTTTAGACCCCAGGGGTGGATTCCTCTAGGTCAGGTGTGGCTCTGACATAATGTTAGTGAAGTCTAGGTTCCATTTTCCTATATTCCGTGTGTGTGAAAACTAACATCTCATACTTGGCAGGAGTGTGATTCCTATTGGGTGTCTAAAGTCAAACAAGAGACATGTGGTCCAAAATTGAGACTCTGTTCTTACAAAGCGGTGTAGCTTTGGTGTTGGTGCAGGATGCAAGTCCTACCTGTGCGACATCCGTGCTGTCACTCAGCACCTTCCCATGACTGAGGCTGTAACATGCATCATTGCTTATGCATATTCATAATGAATTAGATCATACACATTTAGAATAAAGAGACTAGATTTAGTTTTTCCATTTAATTGGGTCATGCACATTTCTTGAAGGTAGATTTGATATACCCTTTCTTTGTTAAGAAACGGCAGGCATGTTTGATAACTGGGGAGACTGTTACGTAGCCCACAGATAACATGTCATTTAAGAGTGTTTTGGCTAATATGCTGCTATTTTACAGAAAATTAGAAAATAAATTAGGCACTGAATTTTAACTTATAACTTCTTAGTTACATAAAATAAACATACTTAACTGAATGTAAAACTTGCCTTTTAAAAATTAATGATGGATTTTTAAAGATCTACACAATACTAACGTAGCTGCTGCTCGCTCGTGATTTTGATAGGCATGAGGAAATTTCATTTTAGGTGAAAGCTTCTCTGAAGATTCCTGCAGTGTTGTTCAGAGGGTTCTTTGGACTTTGTCCTGATTTTTTATGTTTGTATTCTTTTGGAGCTGGAGGCGTGGAATGTCTTCTCTGTTTGACACTGAGCTGCTCCCCTGGTCCTTGGCTCCTTGGAGAACGAGCACCCACTTTGATCAGTTCTGTATTTATCTGTGAGGCTCTGGCAGAACACCGCACTCAGCATTCGGGACTGCAGAACCGTGCCTGTGACTTTTCTTTTTGAATGCTAGTAGTAATGCTTTTTCATGGAGAACTTTGATTCACACTTATTCGAGTCCAAGTTCTAATTTTAGAACGAATCTCTTGTCATCTGCTCTTTCTGTACCTGAGACTTTGAAGTGTTCAGTTTTTAAAAGGAAAGCATTTTGGTAACAATTTCTGAATAGCAGACTAAACACATATTCTAATTGTTCACTTGTGCCATTTTCTGGGCAGGCACTGCTGGGGCAAAATTACATATCTGCAAGGTATTCATGAGAGAGAGAGGAGATCGTCAGGAATTTCAATTAAAGTTATCACTCACCATATTTTATTCAGAAAAGTAAGAAAATAGGAATTATTTTCTAACTTTTCCACCTCAAAATGAAGATTATAGCAAAGTAAAATCCATATTATTATTTTCCTATTTGGAATTGCTGGGGGGTTTTTTGTTAGTGCTGGATTAAGTTACTGATTTACTGTGATGCCATTAAAAGGTTTTGTAATGTTTACCATTACAATGTCAGCCTCAATTCGTGGCTTGTTTTTAATAACTGGCCTAAAGTTTTTTTTTTAATTGAAGTATAGTTGATGTACAATATTCTTTAAGTTTCAGAGATACAACAGTGGATCGCTACTTTTAAAGATTATACTTCATTTATAGTGTTGTGAAACACTGGCGGTGTTCCCTGTGCTGTACTGTGGAGTGCGTTTACTTTGCACATTGAGTTTGTGCCTCTTAGTTCCCCACCTCTAACGTAGCCCTCACGCTTCCTCTCCCCTCTGGTGACCACTGACTTGTTCTCTCTGTCTGAGTCTGTTTCTTTTTTGATATATTCACTGCTTTGTTTGTTTAGATTCCAGAAAGGAAGTGCTTGTCTTTCTCTGACTTATTTCATGTAGGCAATGGCAACCCACTCCAGTACTCTTGCCTGGAAACCCCCAATGAATGGAGGAGCCTGGTAGGCTGCAGTCCATGGGGTTGCTAAGGGTCAAACACGACTGAGCGACTTCACTTACACTTTTCACTTTCCTGCATTGGAGAAGGAAATGGCAACCCACTCCAGTATTCTTGCCTGGAGAATCCCAGGGATGGGGGAGCCTGGTGGGCTGCCGTCTATCGGGTCACACAGAGTCGGACACGACTGAAGTGACTCAGCAGCAGCAGCACCCTCCAGGTTGAGCCATGCTGTTGCCAGTGGTAGGATTTCCATCTTGTGTGTAGCTGAGTGGCATTCTGTTGTGTGTAGCGTCACACCTTGGCCTGAAGTTTCAAGTATTGAAGATAGCGGAAGCTACTTTGTGTTCTCATGAGTGAGCAGTCAGTGTCGCTGAATTCTGTCTTAAATGCAGATTGGAGTCAAGACTTACATACTTAGTGTCTTAAAAACATTTATGTGTATTTCTTTCTGACCAGTAAGATAAGCAAAACAATTTTATTTTAGTAACCCAGATTTCACTTTTTTTTTTGGGGTTCTAGCCCTGTTTTAGATTAAGAAAACATGTAAAGAATTTAAATGTAGAAATTAGATATTAGGTATTATTAGAAATTCGGTATTTATTGGGGAATAATTTTCAGACACTTTGTTTAGATGGTGAGCTCACCTTTTCCATTTGATACAATTTTTATTTATAAAAAAGTACTCACCCACACCTTTTTGCAGCATGCTTGTGTGTACTGAGTTGTATTTTATATTGTCAGTTTTGTGACTGGTTAGAAAAAGCAGTTGGCCACTCATGTAGAGGAAGGCTTATGCTCGAATTGTAGTTTAACTTTCGCCTATGTGATCTTTAAAAACATATTTTCCCTTAATCAGTTGGCATATTTGCTTAATGTTTCTGTGTTTGCTGTGGTGTTTGTTCTGAATATTGTTTTTCCATTATCATTTACGTTTGGCTAAATTCATCCTCCAGAGTGTAGCCTCTCTTACTTACGGAGGAATTGTGTGAACAATGTGCAGACAAACAGTTAACGTGCCAGGTTGGCTCTTTTCCCATCTCCCCCAGGGGTGATGGTGGCTATGCTGGGGAAGAAAGCTACGTGTTTTTTTTTCCCTTGACACTTTTATTTGTTCTGAATTTGAATGTTCTCAGGAATTAAATCCAAGGTGGATGAGCTGAAAGCAGCCTACGACAGAGAGGAGTCTCCAAACTTGGAAGAGTATGAACCAAACACGGTGGCCAGTTTGCTGAAGCAGTACCTGCGGGACCTGCCTGANTTTTTTTTTCCCCTTGACACTTTTATTTGTTCTGAATTTGAATGTTCTCAGGAATTAAATCCAAGGTGGATGAGCTGAAAGCAGCCTACGACAGAGAGGAGTCTCCAAACTTGGAAGAGTATGAACCAAACACGGTGGCCAGTTTGCTGAAGCAGTACCTGCGGGACCTGCCTGAGAACCTGCTGACTAAGGAGCTCCTGCCTCGCTTTGAGGAGGCATGTGGCCGGAGCTCGGAGGCCGAGAAGGTGCAGGAGTTCCAGCGCCTGCTGGCAGAGCTGCCCGAGTGCAGCCGCCTTCTTATCTCCTGGCTCATTGTGCACATGGACCATGTTATTGCCAAGGAACTGGAAACGAAAATGAACATCCAGAACATTTCCATAGTGCTCAGCCCCACTGTCCAGGTACACAGCCTTCCTGGCACACATGTGGGCCTTTGGGGTTGGGGCGAGGGTGCTTCCTATTGCAGAGTCACACACCAAGCAGTGGACCAGGGACAGTGGGCAAGGGCCTGGCCCGAGTGTTGCTGTTTTCTTTCACAGTGTGGATGGTGTTGATGTGAAAGGTGGTGAGCATGTTGACCTTTTAGCTGTGCCTGTGAAATCTGAGTATTGTTCAGGTTTGGGTGTAGGTCTGTAAGCAGCTCCTAATGACAGTGACCTGTCCTTAGTGGAGGAAGAGCCTGGGTACCTGCAGTCCCAGTTCATCCACAGAGTTTTCAAGATTTCAGTTACTCCATCAAATAGCATTACTGCTCAGTCATGTCACACAGACATACAGACTCAGGCCCAAGGGGGCCTAACATTATTCATTTGATCAGGGACTTAACCTGAAGGTTTCAGTCATGAAGCTTATATAAAGTATTTTATAGAATCTTAACCTGGGGAGGCATTTCAAGGAGGTGGGTGGTGATTCTTTATAACGTAAATTCCTGGTCTTCGTTTCCTGCTGCTCACTTGGTGCTGGCATAGAATGTGTGGTGAGTTCCTTTATTGGAGTTACTGATATTTCACTCTGGCCAGAAATAGAGGGCAGAATAATGAGAGGGACCAGGTCACTTGGTCACTGTTATAGCACACTGTTACGTATAACAGTGTTTTTTCTTTCACTGAAGATTCCTTTATTGCTCATTGCTTATAGCTTGGAAACAAGATGTTCCTTAAGTTTCCTGTTAAGTTTCAGAATTTGGTAAATGTTACATTATTACTTAGTATTTCTATAATAGGGATGGTGGTGTCACAGAAGATGCAGGTGTGTTCTCAGAGTAAGTTAGGTAGGAAGCAGTTTCTTTTACTAGCTATTTAGCCACCTAACATCCTGGTGTCTTAGTGTCTGAGCTTTGGAGTTTCCTGCAAGGTGTTTGTCCCTGGAGTGGGGATTCCCATGCTCAGCCCAGCTCTGTAACCACAAGCCACAGGCTCACCTGTTCCTCAGTTGATCCAGTCCCGTGTGTTAGAATGCCTCATAGTAACTAGAAAATAAAGAACATAGGATTTAAAAAATCAGTTAATGCTCTAGTGCTGCTGGTGCTGCTAAGTTGCTTCAGTCGTGTCCGACTCTGCGAACCCATAGACAGCAGCCCACCAGGCTCTGCCGTCCCTGGGATTCTCCAGGCAAGAGCGCTGGAGTGGGTTGCCATTGCCTTCTCCAATGCATCAAAGTGAAACGTGAAAGTGAAGTCGCTCAGTCGTGTCCAACCCTCAGCGACCCCATGGACTGCAGCCTTCCAGGCTTCTCCGTCCATGGGATTTTCCAGGCAAGAGTACTGGAGTGGGTTGCCATTGCCTTCTCCGGCTCTAGTGCTAAAACAGAATAAACCAGTGATATTCAGCCTCTGCATCCCTTTGTTGGTGTTTCCCCCAGTCCCTCATAGTGCTGAGTCTACCACTTAATCCGTACTTTCTCATTCTCTTCTTTAAATTGGCCATTAAGTAGCAAAGCATGTCTTGTGACTCCTGAGGATTAAAGGAGGTACTTGGGCAATAGACACAAATGAAGATTTTAATATTTTTCTTGCAAATCCTTTTTTTCTTTTAGATTAGCAATCGTGTTCTCTATGTATTTTTCACACACGTGCAAGAGCTCTTTGGAAATGTGACGCTGAAGCAAGTGACAAAGCCCCTGCGATGGTCTAACATGGCCACGATGCCCACACTGCCCGAGACGCAGGAGAGCATCAGGGAGGAGATCCGGAGACAGGTGTGCGCCCGCCACCCTCCAGCCCCTGCGCTGTCCTCGCGCTGACCCTGCGGGAGACTGGGGTGCTGACGGCCCATGAGTCCCTGGTCCTTGAGCACTTCTGTGTGTGTGTAGCTTTCGGGCACGTTCTTCATGGCACACCAAGGCCAGAACTTCCCATGTGGTGCTGATTCATGCTCATTAAGTGAGAATATCATGGTACACCAGAGTACAGGTTTGGAAATCAAAAGACCTGGTTTGAAATTCTTGCTCTGCTCCTGAGTGACCAAATTAGGCACATTGCTTAACCTCCTTAAGGCTTGGGGATTGCATTTAAAAGTAAGTCCTCTCCTAGGTTTGATCTGAAGATGACCTTAAATGAAATAATGTGTTAAAAATGTTCAGCAGGGTACCAGGTATGTTGTAAGCAGTCCAAAAATGTTACCTTATCTAAATAAGGCTACATTTATTGGCCTTATTTTACAGATGAGAATAATGAAAGTTGGCAGAGGTAAATAACTTACTCTGTGTCACCTGGTTTATTACCAAGTTTTACAACCAGGATTTAACCCCAGATCCTGTGCTTTCCCACTGTCCTTCTGAAATAGCGCTGGTCAGTTGTGTGTGCTTGGCAAGCCTAGTAAGAAACTCAAGACTAAGACATTTACTTACATTTGATTATTATTGGATCTTTTGTTTGCATGTAACACATCAGATCCCTGCTTGCTTTTCTTCCTTGTCATTCCAAGTTCCTGTTTCTTAGTAGTTGATATTGTTGGGGGAAGGGATGTGAATTGACTGCTGGGAACCAATGTGTGCTGATGGATTAGAACCTAGTGCTCAGGCAGAAAAACTAAGGAGGATTTTTCAGTCATAGCCTTGAAAACACAATCTGTGCCATTATGTCATTTCTTTAATGATAACTGAAAAGTAGTCGATTTTGCATCTTTAGAAATGGCATATGGCTTTAAGATGATAAGTCATGAAATCCTATTCAGTGTGTGGTGTATTACTTTCTAGGAGTTTCTTTTGAATTGTTTACATCGAGATCTACAGGGCGGGATAAAGGATTTATCGAAAGAGGAGAGATTATGGGAAGTACAAAGAATTCTGACAGCCCTCAAGAGAAAACTGAGAGAAGCTAAAAGACAGGTGAGTAAATTTATTATTTTGGTATATCATGTTTATGATGAAATGTAAAAAGAATGCATTAAAATCTTTTATATACCATTCTAAGTTATTTTTTTTAAGTATGACAACAAATCCCTTTTGAAGGGAAGTTCCCTGATGGGAGATTTGTTCACGTTTCCAGTTCTGGATTATTGATCCTTCAGCTTGGTATCAGGGAATTGTTTCCTTTAATTTAGGAAGTTGAGTTTTTTAATCACACTGTTTGACTAAAAGATGTCAGTTTTGTTGCTTCTGGCTTGGGTGGACCTGGCTTTGTTGTTTCTGGCTAGGGTGAGAAGCAGTCCAGTGGTGATATATTTCAAAGGCTGCAGGGGAATTGGAGGCCTTACACATGGAGGTACCAAAGGTCAGGAGGGGTTTTCTTTTCCTGGAAACAGGCAGGTGACACGTTCTGCCCGATGAGCTTGGGGTTTGCAAGCCAGACTGTTGGTCTCCCTCTGACTCAGTGTGTTGCTTGGCGCTGGGACTCTGTGAGTCTGAGGTTGAGGTCCCACATCTCTGGCCCCTCCTACACCGATGTGCAGATTCAGTGCCGGGGTCCAAGAGCACTTCCAAGGGACACAAGTTGGCATTTGTCTGACGGACCATGTGGTCCATGGTGGTCACAGTTGTGGTTCTGCTGAGAGACCGGACAGTGCAATACTCTGGCTCGAGGGCTGGTGGTCTGCATGGGCGTGGCGGTGGCTTTGTCAGAGAGGAGGCAGCGACGAGATGTCTGCCCTGCGCTCCAGGACCTGCAGATGCACTCTGTGCATTTTCCTTTCTCCTTTTTCCTCTGCCTACCAGATTGTCTATCTTTTGCTTACAATGCCTGTTTTTAATTACTCCCTTCATGGCTTGGCCTGGAGCCAGATTTTAGTGACAGACCAACCAGGCCTCCTGTGGTCATTGTCCATCCTTTGGTATCACCCATCAGCCTTTAACACAGGGTCTTGACCCAGGTGGGTGTGGCTTCCTTTTCTCGCTTCTGCATCCCTCTTGAATAAAGGAACTGTGATATAACAGATCAGAGCCAAGACAGAATGGAATCGCTTACCTCTGCTTGGCTAGTTTCTTGAAGCTGTCTTCCTGTCTGCTTATTCACAGAATGCTCCAAAGATTCTATCAAGTTGATTTTAACTTTGAGGAATAAATGACTTATAAAAATTCATTATATTAACAGACTAAAAATAAGAAAAATGATAAGATCATAACAGTAGATGGAGAAAAAGTATGTAGCAGAATTTGACATTTATTTTTTGATTAAAAAACTCTTATCTTTTCAACCTGATAAATAGCATTTACAGAAAAAAATCTGTGATTTACATTGTACTTCATGGTAAAAGTCTGAAAGTTTTCTTCTGGGATTGATTGGGGATACAAGCAAGGATTTCTGCTTTTACTGCTCCTGTTCAACATTGTACGGCAAAACAAGAAAAAAAGGCATACGGATTGGAGAGAAATTAGTCTTTATACACAGATCATGTGATCGTCTCTGTATGAAATCTTAAGGAATCTATACAAAATTGAATATGTGAGTTTAGCAATGCTGTAACATACAAGATCAGATATACATGTCTGTTGTATTTGTGTATGTTTGCAATGAACTATGGGATCAGTTCAGTTCAGTCACTCAGTCGTGTCCAACTCTTTGCGACTCCATGAATTGCAGCACGCCAGGACTTCCTGTCCATCACCAACTTCCAGAGTTCACTCAGACTCATGTGCATCTAGTCGATGATGATGCCATCTAGCCATCTCATCCTCGGACGTCCCCTTCTCCTCCTGCCCCCAATCCCTCCCAGCATCAGAGTCTTTTCCAATGAGTCAACTCTTCGCCTGAGGTGGCCAAAGTACTGGAGTTTCAGCTTTAGCATCATTCCTTCCAAAGAAATCCCAGGGCTGATCTCCTTCAGAATGGACTGGTTGGATCTCCATGCAGTCCAAGGGACTCTCAAGAGTCTTCTCCAACACCACAGTTCAAAAGCATCAGTTCTTTGGTGCTCAGCTTTCTTCACAGTCTAACTCTCACATCCATACATGACCACAGGAAAAACCATAGCCTTGACTAGATGGACCTTTGTTGGCAAAGTAATGTCTCTGCTTTTCAACATGCTGTCTAGGTTGGTCATAACTTTTCTTCCCAGGAGTAAGCATCTTTTAATTTCATGGCTGTAATCACAATCTGCAGTGATTTTGGAGCCCC